>JAUIMM010000661.1:4335000-4576125 GCA_031769625.1 Taudactylus pleione
ACCTGTGATGTACGCATCAGCAGTCTCTTCACTCCTTTGCCCGTGGCCATTGCTGGGGAGGGACCCTCTACCGGTATATTTTACGTGTAGCACCAGGGCCGTAGCTAGGGTAGTGCGGCCGGTGCCATCGCACAGGGATCAACTCCTGCTCATTTTACCTACCTACTACCTCCCTGAACCTGAATCCCAAACCTACCCATTCCTTCCTGAACCTGTTATTCCCTATTACTCATCCAGCCTGCACCTGTGTTCCAGCCTTTGTCACAGAAATTACAGATTACCCTGTTTAGCCTTCGTCTCAGCATTACCTGACTTCCCTTCAGCCATTGTCACATTATTCCAGTCCAGAGTCAAGTTCCAAGCTCATCAGTTCAGTCCACGTTGTTCCAGTCCAGAGTCAAGTTTTTAGTTCATCAGTTCAATTCAACAAGTCTTCCTGCCGGTCCCAGTCCGGTTCCTCCAGTTCCTGTCATTTATCATCAAAGGCAGTTTTCACTGCTACACAAGTCTTGTAAATAGAGCTATCTACATCACCCATGGTTCCAGTCCAGCCGGCCTCCAGAGAATCCAGTTCATCACCTGAGACAGGTAACTCACAAGCACCAATCATGACAGTCAGAGATAGGATCGCTCAACTCTACTCCTGTTCCATCGTCTCCATCGGAAGAAACCCACAGATTGGTTTGTCCAGTGAGCTCGCTGGAGTGGGGTGACCAACAGCCAGTCCCTACTATGTTGGTGGAGAGGCCAAGGGTTCCACAGCATCTTACAAAGTACATAAACAAATAAGCAACCAAAAAAACAGCAACTTACAGTACAAAACAATGCAGGACAAAGACATGGTTTATACACATTACTGCATTAGTGATTATAACACTAATATAAGCAGCTGGGAATAAGCAACCAAATGTTAGGTGCCCTTGTGGGGAGTTAGGAGTAGATGATAGTATCAGTGCCATCCCTCCCTGCTGTGACACCCGGTGTGGGGAGGGTTGTAGTGCACGTGGTGGCAAAAAAGGAGCATGGCACCATGGCTAGGGGGTGTGGGCTCGAGGCTCGAACCCCCGTTTTAGTCACTCCGGGGGTTCCGGAGGTGCGGACTGCCCCCAGGGACAGCTCTGTCTGCAATGCTGGCTTCCTCACTGTGTCAGGAGCCGAGTGCTGCATGTAATACTACAGGGCAGCACCCGGCTCCTGCCACTGAGTCGGCAGTTTGGTGTCACTCCTCGGCGGGTAACACCCGGGTGCGGCATGCACACCCCTTGTGACGCCACTGGATAGTATGAGTAAGGGTAGGAGAAGCAAGAGGGTAGAGGGCCCTGCTTGTGAGAGCTTACATTCTAAAAGGGGAAACAAATGGGGAAGACAGGGAGGAAGGAGCATGGAGCAGCGGGATAAGTAGAGAGCTGGAAGGCTATGATGAAGTAGTGGGTCTTAAGAGCCTGTTTGAAGATTATAGTGAGACAGTTTGCTAGCGAGATAGAGTTGCAGAAGTAGGGAGCAGCACAAGCCAAAATCTTAGAGGCGGGAGTGGGAGGAAGTACTCAGTTGGCAGGAGAGGTAGCGTGCAATTGTTGAGTGAAGTGGGTAGCAGGAATGTGAAGGGAGAGGAGGTCTGAGATGTGAATGAGAGAGCTATCAGTACATTAAACCCTAAGTGATTATGGGGTCTATTTACTAAGCCTTGGATGGAGATAAATATATGGTACCAGCCAACCACCTCCCAACTGTCATTTTTCAAGCACAGCCTGTGACATAGCAGTTAGAAGCTGATTGGCTGGTACCTTATCTCTCTTCACTTTATCTCCAGCCAAGGCTTAGTAAATATACAATGAGCTCACTGTAACAGGAAGTTCTGCAGATGACATCCACGAATTTAAATAACGCCCAAAGCATTTACACCACAGAAAGACAGAGTGAGGAGTGTGACTGGGCAGTACACCTGTCAAACCATAACTATTGATACCCCTAAAAAATCTATATACCCAAAATGTCATTATTTAGCACTACAAGTCGCATAAGAAATAATTGCTTTCCAATCCAATTGTGGTTCCAAAACACAAAAAGTTATATTGCAATAAAAAGAAAGTTACACGCTTAGATCTAACACAATTAGCCCAAAAGCAAGTAAATACAAAGGGTACAAACCGATACATACGCTTGCGCACTGGCCCAGTATGCAGTATTTCAATCCTGAATCTGCGGTCACCTTCACCCAAGGATATGGAGAAATGACTGACTACTGCCCCAGCTCACAAGCCTATATTTGGTACAGATTTCAGACAACAAAGGCACAGAATAACAGATGCTCATTGGTCACTCCGTTCATTGGTTAGTTCATATGGTGTCATCAGAGGTATGGATCAGCTTTCCAACTGCTTCTTTGTGTAGGTTCCCCTTTGGAGAACTAATAAAAAAACACTACATACAGAGATACATTCTAACCTATAATTCATATCTTGCGAACACATGCTGCAATCTCCTTGCCGATAGAACCGAAGATCTGCAAATAAACAGGGATTTAGAATGGTACCAAACATGACATGTCTAATAGTTCTGTACCTTAAATATTATATACATACATTTCACAACATAATTATATGCTACTAAAACCTCTAATATTACGAGGGAACCTTTTTATACATATGCGTTCGCATATGTGCGTCCGTGTAATGTTCGTATGTATGTATGTGAGCACGCATGTGAGTGTCTATGTGTATACATGGATGTTTTATGTGTGTGTGTTATGTGCATCAGAGTATATGTAATGGCTATATATATATATATATATATGTATAGTATATCCCCAACTTTTAGACCTTGCCTGAACCAAATTCTAAGTTGTAAATAAAGGTTTATTTCTAAGCAGAGGGAGACACCAGCTGTTTGCTGTTGCCACCTTGTCTAGCAGCTTGTGACAGGCCCCTCTCCACTTAATTAGAGTATAGGTGTCCGTTCCTATGAACCAAAACAGCACCGAACAAAAAGGTATACAATTGTTAACAATCTGCAGGTTCTCGACAATGATTCCCAACCTTGCATTTAGACTGTGTTACATTTTTAATTATTTGTTACAGGCATATTGTATCAGTATGCGGAGTCTCTCAAAACATATGCAAACACCCACAGACATACACATTAAGCGTGTAGCGTCCAGGCAATTCGTCATCAGACCATAAACGACTAAATCATCAGATAATAATTGCAAGTGATCATATCCAATTATCTGACTTCGACATAACGCAGGTGTCCTAAAGGGGTGGGGCGTTGGAAGAAAGAGAGAGTAAGGGCGGGTATATTTACTACAGTGCGGGTTTTTAGCAGTGGAGATGTTGCCTATAGCAACCAATCAGATTCTACTTAACATTTATCTAGCACCTAGAACAGTGGTGTCAAACTCGGGCCCCTCCAGCTGCTGTGGGACTACATATCCCAGCATGCCCTGCCACAGTTTTAGCATGCCCTAATAGCAAAACTCTGGCAGTGCATGCTGGGATGTGTAGTTCTACTGCAGCTGAAGGGCCCGAGTTTGACACCCCTGACCTAGAAGATAATAGCTAGAATCTGATTGGTTGCTAGCTACTATAGGCAACATCTCCACTTCTAAAAACCAGTACTTTAGTAACTATACCAGAGAGAGAGAGAGAGAGAAAGAGAGAGGGGTGCACAGATTTGTCCAGTAGATGTCATTGTAATTTGGCTTTTGCTCGCAGTCTACTATTAAAGTATTAATATTACATTTGTCTAACACACAGCTTCTCAAACTCTGTCCTCAGGACCCCAAGCAGTACATGTTTTCCAGGTCTCCTCACAGAATCACAAGTGAAATAATTAGCTCCACCTGTGGCTCTTATAAAATGTGTCAGTGAGTAATGAATACATCTGTGCACCTGCTGGGTGACCTAGAAAATGTGACATGTGTGGGGTCCTGAGGACCGAGTTTGAGAACCACTGGTCTAACAAGTGCATGACAGGTTCACTTTTCAGATTTTCCAAAGGAGGTCTACTAACAGGGTTGGACTGGCCCACAGGGGTACTGGGGAAATCCCCGGTGGGCCCCATTGCCTAAGGGCCCACCCCCTCTTCAAGGTGTCAGGTTCCAGACCTCAAATTAAACATTGTTACTCTATTAGATGGTCATTTATCTGGTGGAGCAGTACCACTGATCAATATGGGTGATTGGTTCCCTTCCATAGAATCTACGCCTATTGGTTAGCCAAGCATTTTGGGTGGCTGGCCACACCCCCTGTAATGGATAACCACACCCTTTAAGCATGGACCCCTAACACTGCATTCCCCGGTGGGCCCCTCATGCCTCAGTCCGACACTGCCTACTACAATAATTAATAATAATAATATTATTATTATTATTTATATAGTGTTTTTCTAAAACGGGATTCAATGTAATAATGAAGATTTTTATTTTTTTTTATAAATCCCATTTTGTTTCATATTGTTAGTGACAAGTGTCTAAGAATGAGTTCAGCTAAATCTCCTATGGACATAAACCTACCCCCAGAGTGTGTATAAGTGTGTATAGGACAAAGAAACCATTCTCAGACCCTAAATGATTACTGCTGTGCGTATTTTATTAGTGGTATCACAGCGTAGTGTTTTTTTTACTAAGAATCATTGATGTTAGGTAATGATGTTCCTGTCTAAAGTAAACGGAAACATCATGCACAGAGAGAACAGAACCTTAAGAGGCAGGTTTATTATGCTTAATGGCAGGGTATTCACTTAGCCTCACTGGCAATAATGTTCGAGTAGAGCATCTCTAGTTTGTTTGTCTTTTGACAAAGAGAGTTCTACATCAAGGGCTATTCTGTGGAAGTAGAGGAATCTGAAAATGTTCTTACGATATCTGTATTTCTTCTTTTCTAAAGCCTGTTATGCCATTTCAAAAAACATCATACAATCTTTGTTTTGGATTGAAAAGCTCCCTCCCACTTACCTTCACCCTACATGGCCCAGCACTACGCACCAGGGGAGTATCTATAATGGGTGCAGGGGCCCCTGGGTCCAGGGGAGCCCCGCACTGCACACCCTGCACCCATAGTATTACTTACTTCTCCGGAGTCCCACGTTGGCGTGGGGTCCGGCGCCATAAGAATGACTGGAAAATGGCTGCGGCGGCCATTTTTCAATCGTTTGCGCATGCATAGTACAGGAAAAATGGCCGCCGCAGCCATTTTCCCGGTGACCTGCGCACACTCTATGGACTTTGGCCGCACTCTAGTGCCCAGAGTCTATAACTCCGGCGCTGGCCTGCACAACTCAGCGCGCTGCCGGCCGCCGGACAGAGAGGAGGGGGCCCGTGTCGGAGACTGCACACGGGCCCCCTCCTCTCTGGAAACGTCCCTGCTATGCACGTACTCACTCTTCTTGTCTCGCCACTCCCCGTTAGATTGTAAGCTCTCATGAACAAGCCCCTCTTTTCTCCTCTATTGCATCCTTCCACTGCATCCATCTATGAATCCTCGATCATTCCTCTTCAGGGCCGGTGGAAGCACTGTGGCCATGGCTGCTTCTATCCTTGGGAAGGACTGGGGTCAACATCTCCTGCTCCCTTCTGTCTGGGAATGTGGTGCAGAGCAGTGGCATTATAGCCCACTACCACTCTCCCATCTTGGAAAGTATCACATGATCCGCTCTGACAAACCAGTCTCCGATCACATGATTCATCCAGCCTATCAGTTCTAAGGGCGTTCTATTTAAACCAGGAACTGCTGACTGCACATTACCAGAACAACATATTTCTCTGAGGATCAGTACCCTAGTTCAGTATCTGATCCAGAAAACTTTCTGCAGTATTGCTTCACAGCATTCAGCTCCAGTGCTTTCCAGAATACCTGCTCCAGTATTGCTTCACAGCCTTCAGCACCAGTGCTATCTAGGACACCTGCTCCAATATTGCTTCACAGCATTCAACTCCAGTACAATCCAGAATACATTCTCCAGTATTGTTTCACAGCATTCTTCTCCAGGGATATCCAGAAAACCTGCTCCAGTATTGCTTCACAGCATTCTGCTCCACTGCTTTTCGGAAAACCTGCTTCTGAATGGCTTCCAGCACCCAGTTTTAGTTAATTGCCATCAGCGTCTGAACATTAAACATCATTGCTCCGATGTGGGGACAGCTGCTCCGAAAAAGCAGCTGTCCCCTTGGTTAGTATCGCAGCTACAGTAGCTACTTCAGACCGGAAACGCATACGTGACCCAATGTCACACATGCGCAAAGCTGCCGGGGAATCCGTGAGAAGGCTGCTTGGATCCCTCTTTGTAATCCCCGGAACTCCTTCCCATAGCAAGGAGTGGGGCTTATGAGAGCAAGTGTCATCTGAAGATGGCCCTTGTTCTCGTGAGCATACTCCGAAGAATTTCAGTTTTTGGTTTGCTGAATATCAGTGGGTCCTATTGGATCCTGATAATGAATGGACCGTAACCTAAATATGCGGAAACTAGCATTTCCGCATGGTTACCGGGCCATTTAACGATGATGAATAGACCCTGAGCTTCAACCACAGTCCAGCTCATAGCTAGCCTAAGAGTCCTTGACCAGAATCAACACACCTCTAGTGCTCGACATATTGCTCCGTAAACACTGGCATCTTAAACAGTCAACTAGGTCTACCCAATGGTAGTTCTGGCCTTGTGCTTCAATACTGCACTGTTTGCTTCTGTATCCCGACACAGCAAAAATACTACTTACTGTACACCATTTTTACATTATATTTTAACTTAAAACATGGGCCCTGATTCAGACATGCTCGCTGCCACAGGGTCTGTGGGCGTTTTTTTTGTTTTTTTTACTCCAGGCCGCTCGCAAAGCTGTGGGTGTCCACCCACCTCTTGTGCAAGCGGGCTGGAGACCGTCGCGATTATAGCGACCATCGGGCTTGCGACGAGACCCTGGGGTAGGGTCTCAGCTGCCGCAAGCCCGAGTGGGCTCCCTGCTCTAATAGAGCAGGAAGTCCACTACTGACATCACTAGTGATGTCAGTAGGTCCTCCCACAAACGTCAGGCGTTCCTAATGGAACACCTGCGTTTGTGCAGCCACCCCCCCTACCCGCCCACAAAACGAGGTGAACTGTCACTCACCATCGACAGCCGTCTTGTAGCGAGCCCCGCAGCGACTGAAGCTCAGTCGCTCGTCAGGGCTCACGCATGTGTACGCCAGACGCGGCGCATGCGCAGGGACCAAACATCGAGCCGCTTGCGAGCGGCTCTAAATAAGGCCCAGGGGAGTTTTCAATGCATTTATAAAGTTTAATGCCGGCACTGTAAATATGTAGCATTGTGACCATGTCGGGATACTGCCACCGGCATTCTGCTGTTGATGTCTTCACTGTCGTTAAAGTGACTATCAACCTACTGTATTTATCCCGTTTATTATACACCTTGCCTATTATGACCTTTGTATAATATTATGTCCTGTACTTTGACTGTTAGGGTGATATTTATTAAACATTCTACAGATGACAAGTGGACTTGTTGCCTCATAGCAACCAATCAGATTCTTTCTATCATTCACCTATTAGATTCTATAAAATGATAGCTGGAATCTGATTGGTTGCTTGTTCTCCTTAGAAAGTGTGACAAATCTCCTACGTAATCTTTACATCTTTGACATATGCTCTTCTTTCTCATTTTACGGCACTGCAGATTTTTTTTAGTGGCATCATGTTAATAATAATATGTTAATAAAAGTTGCTTACTTTTTTTTTTTTCTCCAAAAAAGGCTTGTTATATACAGGCATTAGGAAAGGACTGCATGTGAAACACGTTTAACCTGTGGTGGTAGCCAGCGTACGTACTTCTGGTTGGAGAGTACTCAATTGAGGATAGGCCATTACAAGGGCGGATTGGGATGGAAAACCAGTCCAGGAAATTTCTGGAAGCAGCCCTTATGGGGGCAGGGTGCAAGATATGGGGGCTGGGGGCAGGATACACCCTCCTCTTAGGGCCTGGAAAGGCTTTTGCAAGCCACTGAGGGAAGCAGGGTTGGCAACAGATCTTGGTGAATGATACTCTTTTTGGGGACCCCCATCCCTCTGCATTAGGTACAGGCCAGTCAGTTTGGAAGTCTTTTCTTACCTATATTGTGGTTTCTCTGCAACGGGGAACCTCTGAAGAATTTGAGCCTCACTGGGCAGTGTCTTCAGCCGGTATTCACTCTTCATGTAGATCACACTGTCTGGAAGATGCCTGCTTACATAGAAATATAACCAATGTCATAATCATAACCAGGTAATGTATAGTAACAGAAGTTTGTGTGCAGGGCAAAATGTGAATTTCCCTAATCAAACAATTTATGTGTCTTTCCAGGCCCCCGTGTTACTCCGAACCCCCTTATGTCTCTCCATCCTCAGTCCCCTGTGGTTCTCCAGGCTCCCTGTGTCTCTCCATCTCCAGGCCTCCATGTCTCTCTCCGGGACCCCATGTGTCTCTCCAGGATCCCCTGCGTCTCTCCGTACCCAGGCCCACCTGTAGCTCTCAGCTTCATTCCCTCAGCTCCAGTGTGTCTCAGCCCCATTCCTCAGACCCAGTGTCTCTCAACTTCATTCCCTCAGACCCAATGTGTGTCTCTTAGATCAATTTCCCCAGACCCAGGGTGTCTCTCAACCCTATTCCCCCCAGCCCCAGTCTGTCTCTCAGACCCATTCCTCCCAGTCCCAGTGTTTGTCTCAACCCCATTTCCCAGCCCCAGTGTGTGTCCACCTCATTCTCCCCCACCCCAGTGTGTCTCAACCCTATTCCCCAGCCCCAGTCTGTCTCAGCCCCAGTGTGTGTCAGCCTCATTCCGCCCAGCCCCAGTGTCTCAACCCCATTCCTCAGCCCTAGTGTGTCAGTCTCATTCCCAGCAGCCCAAGTTTGTCTCAGCCCCTTTCCCCCCAGCCCCAGTATGTGTCTCAGCCCCAGTGTGTGTCCGCCTCATTCCTCCCAGCCCCAGTGTGTGTCCGCCTCATTCCTCCCAGCCCCAGTGTCTCAACCCCATTCCCCAGCCCAGTGTGTGTCTCAGGCCCAGTGAGTCAGGCTCATTCCCCCTAGCCCCAGTGTGTGTCTCAACCCCATTCCCCAGCCCAGTGAGAGCCTGGCCGGGCCCGGGTAATGGAGGGGGCATGGCCTAATCGTGGGAGGCGTGGCCATGCCCCCTTGAAAAAAGAAAGAAAAAATTAACACTTTGCAGCGCCGCGTAGCTGTAAGCCCCCCAGCCCTGCGCTAATTGGGGGGGGCGCAATCAGTGTGATCGCCCCCAACAGCCATAGGAGACTGCTCCGTCTGCTGCAGCAGCCGCGAGCAGTCTCACACAGCAGCCAGCACAAGCTGTGTGCTGGGCTGCTGTGAGGGAGGGGGGTCCGATGCCGGACCCAGGCCCCGTTGGGCCCCTCTAGCAAGCCCGGACCCTGGCAAACTGTACCCGCTCCCCCCCCCCTCTCTCGGTGCCCATGGTCTCAACCCCAGTGTGTGCCTCAGCCCCAGTGTCTCAGCCTCATTCCCCCCAGCCCCTGTGTGTCTAAGCACCAATGTGTGTCAGGCTCATTCCCGCCAGCCCCAGTGTTTCTTTCAACCTTTCCCCCCGTGCAGCCGTCTCTGCCGCCACTTATTTGCCACTCTTTTGTCTGCCCGCTGCTTGCCTCGGCCGCACGGCATCACTGTCTGCAGGCTGCTGTCCGACTCCTGGAGGTGGGGAGCCTCAGTGACTCAGCCGGGTCGCAGAGGGCCTGGACGGAGGCGGAGCCATCAGTGGTGACTGACAGGCTCCGCAAAGGCTTGTGGGAGGAGCTGCTGCATCAGCCTTTTTTTTCCCCATCAGCAGCGTTTGCGCAAGCGCTGCAGAAGTTGTAGAGCTGCCCGATCAGAGCTGAGCTCCGAAAGTGGCAGCTGGAGGTGGGCAAGTGCTGGGTGGCCGCCGGCCACTGTGAGGACCGGCCCAGCGCGAACCAGCCAGGCTTCCTAGCGGCCTAATCCGCCCCTCGGCCATTGACCCCATGAATTCGCTAGCAGGAGGTGCAAGCAAAAAAAAAAAAGACAGCGTCCAAAAGCCACTGCAGCGTCATGTGCTGACCAGTCATGGCTGCTGGTGTATTGGGTCACTGGAGCCAATAGGTTCCGTTCCCATATCAGTTTATATGTTTTTGTTAATGACTGCTTATGTACAGGAGAGACATTAATGATGTTGAATACAAATAATAATACTTGGTTTGTTCAACGCTTATCATGCTATTCTAATGAAGGACGTATGTGCAATAACGATGCACAAAGAATTAATTTTGATAGCATCGGTTAAAGGGGCTCCTGGACCTTATTCAGAGTTGGTCGCGAGCGCCAGTGCGCTCGTAACCGACTCGATGGTAAGGCTTGCGCATGCTCCGGAGCTCACTACCAAAGGGGCGGCTGTCAGTGTTGATCAACAGCTCGCCCCGTTTGGTAGGTAGGCCGGGGGGTGGTTTCCAAAATGGAACGCCTACCGTTTTGTGGGCGGCTGCACTGACATCATCAGTGATGTCAGTGGGGAGCTTCCTGCTCCATCAGAACAGGAAGCTCCCTGGTGCTTACGAGTGCCCAGACCCAACCTTAGGCAGGGGCGTATCTACCTACTGGCCGGGATGGCACTCACCAGGGGTGCCGGCCGATAGGGAGACGACGCCCAGCGTTGCCACCCACAGCCAAATCTGTTGCTGCTGCAGTGCTGCTCTCAAAACCCAGAAGCAAGCCTCAGTGCGGACGAAGAGGGAGGAGAGTTGAGGGTGACCTGGGCCAACCAGCCACATATGATCCGTCAGTCGGGCAACGCAGCGGCGTCCGGAGGCAGAGCAGGGGCTGGCAATACTCCAGATCACAGGCTAGCTCCGCCTCCTCTGTCCGAATCCAGACGCTGACTTGTGGAGCACAGAACAGACTGGGCACTGGCAGCACCGCCGCTGAGCTCCTCTGGGAGGCTCAGACGTGCCCGGCCTGTGCCTAGACACGGCGGCGTGACATCACAGGTCACACACGCCGCATTGCCTGTCTGCCGCTCCAGTCGCCCAGGATCTAACTGTAACAGTCAACCCCAGACTTTCAAAGACCCGCGGAGGTGCCCTGACAGTGAAGGAGGAGCAGAGAAGAGGTAAGTGAAGGGGGTGGGGTACCGGAGCACACAATAACAGACACTGATGGGTATGAGGGGGGGAGCAAGCCCGTTGGGGGGGGGGAGGGGGGGTTGAGTGCAGAAAACCAGACAATGATGGGGAGGAGGAGGGGAGAGAGCAGAACAGACACAGATGAGGAGGAGGAAGGTGGAGCACAAGAACACAGATGATGTGGAGGGGGAGCACAAGAACACAGATGGGGAGAAGGGGAGTGTGCACAATAACATAGATGAGGAGGGGGAAGTACAATCATACAGGTGGGAAGAAATGGGGACAATGGGGAAGAGGGGGGAGCAGAATAACACAGGCAGGAAAATGAACCAGAGCAGGGACTGTACGGCTGCACCCAGTGTACCCTTCACAGAGTGTAATTATTCAGAAAATATAAAGGGGGGAGGTGGGGGGTGCCAGTCTCTTGCTTTGTCAGGGGCGCTTGGACCCCTAGATACACCTCTGACCTTAGGGTCTGGTCGTAAGCCCCGAGGTCGCAATGGTGATCACCATCTCGACCATCAAACTGGTCGCTCGTTAAGCTGTGGGTGGTAACCCACAGCTTAATGATCAACAAGGTTGATCGTTAAGCTGTGGGTGGTAACCCACAGCTTAATGATCAACAAGGAGGCGGCCGTTCAGGACGCAAGCGGCCGCCCTGATTCTGTACGACCGCTTGCATCTAACAACCGCCTCTGAAGGTCCCCAGTCTTTATAAACAAGTGAGGATTTTCTCCATATATGCCTTTTTCACATTTATTTTCTTACATCATGGAACTAAAATGTATTTATGCAAGAATTTAAATAACCGATCAATACAAAATACTTATATATGTAATCTTATATATAAAATTCATTGGTCTGTTTGTTTGACTGTCCGGTTATGCATTCGGACACCCCTGCACTGACTGGGATGAAGCCAACGCGAGGTGGTCTAGTTGGATCCTGGCCAGGTTTTAGGGGGATTAGGGTCCCTGTTGGACCGCCTGTTGTTGTACGCTGAGCAGAACTTTGACCCAGGGAGCCTGTTCTGGGCCTTCCACTGGATGGATTTGGATGAAAACTTCACAGAGGGGTAGCAATTGGTCTGGGATGCCTGGCAATTGGTCTGGGATACCTAACTTAATAACTTGAAGATTAGGTCCTGGTTGGACCACCCATTTGTGTACGCTTGGCAGTAGTTTGACCATCCTCACAGTCAGTGGCGGTTCTAGGTGCAGGCTAACAGGGCCGTCACCCGGAGCGCCGACACCTAGAGGGTGTCCCCCCCCGCCAAAAAAAAACCAGAAGGGAAAAAAAAAAAAAAAATGCGCCGGTCCAATCCCCCCCCAGCCGCCGCCACTGCCGCTGCCTGGAGGCTGCATTTGCCGGGCGCCTGCTGATATTTGTTATCAGCAGGCATCCAGCTCCCACCCTGCAGCGGCAGCCGAAAGCCGGAGCTCACTCCTGAGCTCCGGTTTCCGGCAGAGAGAGTACTATGGGAGGGACGTCATGACGTCTCCCCATAGATCCGTGGAGCCGCCGTCGGACCAGAAGGCAGCGGCAGCATAAGCAGGAGCGCGGCTAAAGGTAAGTATTGTGTTTTTTTTGTGTTTTTCTTTCAGTCGGAAGCACCAGCACTGGGGGGGCATTACTACTGGGGGACGACTATAGGGGGCATTACTACTAGTGGGCACAACTACAGGGGGCATTATTTCTGGGGACGTTACTACAGTGGGCACTTCTATTGGGGGCATTACTAATGGGGGCAGTACTACTGGGGAGCATTACTAATGGGGGGATTACTAGTGGGGGGCATTACTACTGGGGGCAGTACTACTGGAGGGATTACTAATGGGGGCATTACTACTGGGGAGCATTACTAATGGGGGCAGGACAACTGGGGAGCATTACTAATGGGGAGCATTACTAATGGGGGGATTACTAATGGGGGGCATTACTACTGGGGAGCATTACTACTGGAGGGATTACTAATGGAGGCATTACTAATGGGGGCATTACTACTGGGGAGCATTACTAATGGGGGCATTACTACTGGGGAGCATTACTAATGGGGGGATTACTAATGGGGGGATTACTACTGGGGAGCATTACTAATGGGGGCAATACTACTGGGGAGCATTACCAATGGGGGCAGTACTACTGGGAAGCATTACTAATGGGGGGATTACTAATGGGGGCATTACTACTGGGGAGCATTACTAATGGGGGCAGTACTACTGGGGAGCATTACTAATGGGGGGATTACTAATGGGGGCATTACTACTGAGGGAAATACAATAAGGGACATTACTACTGGCATTACTACTGTGAGCACTACTAATGGGGGCATTACTACTGTGGGCACTACTATAGGGGGCATTACTACTGTGGGCACTACTATAGGGGGCATTACTAATTGGGGAATTACTACTGTGGAGCTTTACTACTGGGGGAACTACTATAGGTGGCAATACCACTAATGGGGGCACTGCATGGGGGGCACCACTACTGGGGCCATTGTGTAAGGGGCACTACTATTGTGGGCATTGTATTAGGGGCACTACTACTGTGGGCCTTGTGTATAAGATACACAAATTTTGGCATTATGTAAAAGGGGCACCACTTTGTGTCATAACATAAGGGACTACTGTGTGGTGTAATTTGAATTGGGGATAATGTATTATAAAGGTGTGTGGCACAATGTATTATACAGGTTATTACTGCATATAGCATAATGTGTTATACAGGGCATTACTGTGTGTCGCATAATGTGTTATAAAGGGCATTACTGCGTGTGGCATAATGTGTTATAAATTGCATTACTGCGTGTGGTATAATGTGTTATAAAGGGCATTACTGCGTGTGGTATAATGTGTTATAATGTGTTATAAAGGGCATTACTGTGCGTGGCATAGTGTGTTATAAAGGGCATTACTGCATGTGGCATAAAGTTTTATAAAGGCCATTACTGCGTGTGGCATAATGTTTTGTTATCTAAAAAAAAAGTTCATTCTTTCTTTTTCTTTTTTTTTTTTTTTGGGGGGGGGCGCAACTGCGCAACTGGGAACTTTCGCCCTGAGCTCCACAATGTCTAGAACCGGCCCTGCTCACAGTGCATGTTTTCCAGATATCCTAGTTGGTTCACAGGTGTATTTATTACTGGCTGACCCATGTTAAAAGATCCAGAGGTGGTGCTAATTATTGAATTTGTGATACTGAGAAGAACATGCAGCAGTAGTAAAATTCTATTCTATTACTATTTCTATTGTAGTCATGGTGTGGGCTGGGAAGAGGGGTTTCCAGGCAACCGGAAACCCCCCGCTATGGGATTTGAATGAAAACTTCACAGAGGGGTGGCAATTGATCTGGGATGCCTAACTTAATAACTTGAAGATTTAAACCAGGGCAATGCCGGGTACCTCAGCTAGTGTCACATAAAAAATCCTCCAATACGGTTTCTTAAATATTTACAAATATCAAACTAATGGTGCATACACACGGTCAGATTTGACAGATGAACGATTGAACGATTTTACAAACGATTTGAACGATTGTATGATTTTTGACTGCATTAAAATGACTGAAATCGTCAAAATCTGACTGCAAACACATCAGATGTCAGATATCGTTATCTGACCATCGGGAACGCGCATCGTTCATCGTTGAAGGCTCACATGTCAGATTTTCCTTCAGATATGAACGATTGAACGATTTTTTAAATCGTTATCGTTCAGATCTGAAGGAAAATCTGACCGTGTGTATGCACCATAAGATTTGTTTGCATAAGTACTAACCCCATTGCTTTGCTACATCTAAAAAAATCCCTGGAGTAATCAACTGTCTTTGATGGTCACATAATTAATACACTGCAACTAAAGGGTTTACAATGATTGAGAAATATACAAATATATAAGAGGTCTCACTGTTTATTTTTTATTTTTTCATCAATAATGTTTATTACAAATTTAATCTGTGAACCACGGAAGGGGGGGGGATACATAAAGGAAAGAAAAGGGACGGTATGGAGGGAATCAAAGACAATAACAATAATACCATCAATACACTTTATAGAAACAGAAAAGCAGACAAATTATTTGTCATAAATACAGAAAATAACAAAAACATTAGCATGATAATATTGTGGAAGAACAACCTTATCAGGAATTTCGGAAGTTTCGAGAAGGAGTGATGTGCCTTCCCCATTTGTAGTGAATTTGTGCCAACTAAACCATTTTATCAAAGAGGAGGGGGCTGTAGAAGCAGTGCCAGATTAAGGTACACATGGGCCTGGAGCTAAAATTTATAAAGGGCCTATTGCGTGCCGCTGCAGGGGAGTGTGACAAGCGCCGTGTCGGTGTGACTAGTGATGCGGGGGCATGACCAGTGTGGTGTGGGTGTGGTCTACACAAGGAGTCTGGCATGTGCAGTGGGTGTGGCTAACTCCATAGAGGGCATTGCTATTGTCACCGTCATATAATACGGAAAGCATCTCGGTGACTGCCATATAATGCATTGAGCATCGCTGTGACCACCATATACAAATAATACAGAGTGCATTACAGTGACCGCCATATAAAACAGAATTGCAGTGATTGCCATACAGTATAATACAAAGAATGTCAGTACACGTCATATAATACACCAAGCGTCAAAGTGATTGTTATACACAGCTACACACCATGGCCCCTGCAGTGGAATAAATCAAACAACAAGCTGCTGGTAGATCTATCTGTCTATACAGAGACAAGCGCAGGATTTCTAGAGGGGGGGGTTCCACATTATGCCATTAAAGTGGGCATGACCACCATGCAAGGGGGTGTGGCTATAATTTTAGGCCACAGCTACATCAAATATGATACCTTAATCTGAGTACAGACACAGGGGTCTACTTACTAAGCAGTGTTAGGAGACAGAGTGAAAAGTGATAAGGTACCAGCCAATTAGCTGCCAACTGTCATTTTTCAAACACAGCCTGTGAGATGGCAGTTGGGAGCTGATTGGCTGGCACCTTATCACTTCTCACTCTGGGCCTGATTCAGACCCGGTCGCAAGCGCTGAATGCTCGCAACCGGGTCGATGGTGGCCCAGAGCGCATGCGCAGGATGGAGCCGGCTCCGTCGTGCGCATGCGCGAGACCCGGATAGCGACGGGCAATCCGTCGCTCCGGGTCTCGCACCAAAGGGGGCATGCTGTCAATGTTGAGTGACAGCACGCCCCCTTTGGTGGGCGGGCAGGGGGGGGGTGGCTGCCCAGACGGAGGCGTTCCCATGAGAACGCCTACCGTCTGGGGGCGGCCCCACTGATGTCAGTGGGAGAGCTTTCGGCTCTGTTTGAGCCGAAAGCTCTCTGGGGCTTGCGGCCACGAGACCCTACCACAAGGGTCTCGTCGCAAGCCTGATGGTCGTGATGGCCTTGACCATCGCGACCATCATCCTGGCCACTCGCATTAGCTGTGGGTGGCAACCCACAGCAAAGCGAGCGGCCAGGAGGCCGCGCCATAAAAAAAAAAAAAACGCCCTGATTCAGTGGCCGACTGGCAGTCCTGCCGACCGAGCGGCCAATTTGGTAGGTGTTTCACACAATACATAGATAAGACACTCACTTCATTCTGTCCCAGAGCAGGTTTCACTTCTCCCTGCACCCCCAGACCTCGACAAACCAGCAGGCACTGATTCTCTGCTCTCTTTCTAACGTGGACTCCCATTCCTTGCACACACTCGCCTCTTATTGGTCCCTTGAGCTGTTCTTAGATGCCGGTATCTCCGCTCCTCTTGCTAAACGCTGACTCCTTCTTATTCCATTCATTGCCCATTGGCAGAGCTGCTACCAGCAGACTGACAGCAGAGCCCTGCAATCTGCTGTGCTGTGAAAGATGCCATCTCAGGCTGGCTGGCACAAAATATTTTACTGCGGGAGCCCACCTGCCCCATTTAGTGACAGCCCAGTTCGCTATACCTTGTCGCCTCCTTGTTTCACTGCCTGTCCCAGAATGGTGGTGGAGCATAAAGGATCTGAGGGGTGGAGCTACGGGTGGTTTGGGGGCGGAGCTTTGGGTGGTTTTGGGGCGGGGCTTCATATTGCATGTTGAGAAACTTCAGTCAGTCCGGCCATGGCGGAGCTTCGCACGGACCTGTGAGAAGGCGGGGCTTCAGACGGCTCAGGTATATCTGTGTGAATGGGTGCTGCTTGGGTGGTGACAGGAGCTTAGAACGATATGAGGGGGCGGAGCTTTGGGTGATTTCAGGACGGGGATTCAGAATCCATGTTGAGAAGCTTCAGCCAGTCTGGGGGGCGGAGCTTCGGACAGACCTGTGAGTAGGCGGGGCTTCAGGCGGCTGGGGGACTGAGCACTTTCTGTGTGAATGGGTATTGCTTCAGGCAGCCGGGAAGTGAGTGATTGGGATGGTGACAGGAAAAACAAATCCTGTCAACACTGTCTGAGAAAGCTGTGGGCCTATTTCCATGGGTGGGCCTGGAGCTGTAGCTCCACCCGCCCCATTAGTAATCCGGCCCTGTGTAGAAGTGTAAGGTACCCCCAATGTTTCCATTTGGAAGGCATGGTGAATTTTACGTATTATTTTGTGGAGGGGCGAGGGAGAAGGACATATCCAATTCTGCGCTATAGCCGCCCTGGTGGCAATAAATATGTGTCCTAGAACATATCGATTAGAGTTAGACAGATCCAAAGGGTATCTGTGGAATAACATCAGGGAGGGTGACTCCTGAAAGCGTACATGTACAGTAGGACCTTATAGACTAATGTAAATACCTCAAAACTCGAATCTTAGGGCAACTCCAAAATACGTGAAAGATATCACCAATTTCCATACAATTCCTCCAACAAAATTTCGATTGGGTAAGCCAAATTTTATGTAGTTTAGTTGGTGTAAAGTATTAACTCTGCAACAATTTAAATTGCATTTCCAAGTGGTTATGGCACTTAGAGAAGCGATGAGCAGTTAGGTAGATCGACTCCCACTGTTGAGGTGTGAATGTTGTTTGCAAATCAGATTCCCATTGTATTTGCGTGGAAGATTTACCGGCTTCTTCACGATCCCGATACATGGTGTACCAGGACCGTGTAGAACTTCTAGAATTGCCAGATGATAATCTAGACAAAATAGTAGGTGGCAGGAGCTGTAGAGAACCAAACGTTCTGAGCAGTCTAGAGAGCCAATGGTTAATACGAGTATATGTAAACAATTCTCTGGGAGGCAAATTATATTGTGATAGAAGAGAAGAAACACGTATAATGGAGCTATTATCTATCACCAGCTATCAGCTATAGTAGTGAGGCTGCATGTGTGGGTCATATCGAGACGTTAAGATCAGGTATTAAGCGAGAAAGAGCGAATAGGGAAAGGTTGCGTGTCGGGAGGGATAGCCCTTTAGTGGAGATTACAGTGAGATCCCATGCTTTTAAAGAATCAGATATGGCCCGGGGAGTATCTGGCAGCAACAGGCGAAGACGTCTCACTGTTGAAGATGGCAAAAGCTTCATCATGAAGATCAAAGAACACTCAAAACAAATCAGAGAAAATGTTATTGTAAAGTAATTAGGGGAGGCATATTAGAAGACCTCGGAGACTCTAAATAACTCCCATCATAAAGAAATGATAAAAGAGACAATACACCACAACTGTCATTTGGTCTACAGACCGTTCTCCAAAACTATACCCTACAAGGATAAGGTATTCCCTACAAGAATAAAAAAATACATATCATTATTCTAAGAACATACATTGCAAAGAAACAGTAAGGAACTTCTTACATCTCATTAATTCTACCCCCTTCTGCTCTTCAGAGGGAACCCACCCCTGGATGAGCTACTGTTCAACAACCAAACTACTGCAAGGATCTGCAGCACCTCATCACATAGCCCTGACATAACACGTGTGGAAGGGCTACAAACAAATTCTTACCTATTGCCTTTTATTTTAAGATGACATCCTAGATTCTCAGAGGGGCATGTGCAGGATGGGAGGAGGAGGAGGAGGAGGGGCATTAGGGGCAGGGCCATGTGACACATTTAACAGTGAAACGCGTCATTACTCCCATTTGAATGGGGAGGTGGGCAGAATATAGGAGCATTGTCCTCCAGTTGTTCACCCACAGGCCCCATCCAACCTGATGGATTTATCTTTTAATGATTGTGCCTCGGAATATTTATGAAGGTAGCCACATTCCATTGCTGGGCCCAGCACGCTGTAATTCCTGTTATCACACATTTGTACCTGGTTATTGTGCTGACACTAAGCTATTATGTTCTTTTGCAGTTTCAATAAACAGCTGTTGAGTATTTTAGGGACAATGGTTTGCTGAGTCAAAAATACTGACAGTCTAATGTGATCGTTGCAAAATCTTTAAATAAGAATCCATGTGTCTCCGTTGTTCCTATTAAATTAAATTGCAACCTGGTAGCACTGAAGCCTCAGCACTATACACTCCTTGATCGCAGAGAAATTAGCCACTTGAAACAACACACATAGCATTTTCCAGGCAGGTTTTCTTTCTCTATTTCATTCCGCAATTGACACAATTACTTGTTAATGTTAACATTTAGTACTCCTGTGCCGAAATGATTGGATTCAGGATTTTAAGAATCAAGACCAAAAAACAAAAGTGAGAGTAAAAATAGTAATTTAGCGTTGCTACCGATGAATAACTGTTATATATATATTTTCTATATTACGGATACAGTCATCATAGCAAAGCGATAAAATGCGCAATGTGTACTAAGTAAAACATACCAGCCAATAGTCCCTATTTTCATAAAATAGTCCTGATTTCTGCATGTCAGAGTTGTATTTGCTGGAAAAGGGGCAAGGCCATACTGGAAATGATTTGGGCAGATTGAGGCCTGTGGGGGATAAATTCCGGGTGGCCTAATCTGTATAGGTATTAAAATCTGAAATGTTGGGTGTTACTGTTACTAGTTATTCACATGAATGTGTTTCACATTATCCTCTGGTCAGGGTCAGACTGGCCCCCAGGTGTACAGGGGAAATTCCTGGTGGGCACCACTGCCTGAGGACCCCACCCCCCTCCTCTAGGGGTCAGTTACCTGGTGGAGCAGGATTATGGATGAACCTGGGTGCTAGGTATGTTTTGATGGAAACTATACCAAGATAAGCCCTCCTGACAATCATAGTGGGTGTTCCTGACACTCCCCTGTTGTTTAACCAATGGCGACTGTGAACGCAGCTTCTTGCACTGACACGCCCATTGCACGGACCATTTCTAGTCACTGCCCAGGAACGCCCACGACTTTTGTGCCAACTTTCTAGTACTGTCTAAATCGAACGCAATAGCAGCTTTGTGCGCACACTCTGTGTAACGCTTGCACCGTGGGAATTCTCGTGGATGCACAGTTGGAAATAATCGCTCAACTACGTGAATATCGCCATTTTTTGCAGCTTGCGTGCAAATCTGAATCAGGCCCATGATGTGTATCATAAACTTTAGCCTGGCATAACTACATCATTGTCATGAGATTATTTAGAATCAAAAACATTGCCTTGACCATCTAATCACATATGTGTGTCTTCCTATGATACCAGCATGTCTCTGTGAATCAAGGGCCCGATTCAGACTTGCTCGCTATATGCGTTCGCACGTAGCCAAAGTAGGCAGATCGCACGGCAAGACATTAGCACGCCCACTATGTCTTGGCGTGTGATTGCACTATGCATTTAGATGCCCACCAGCCTGACACAAGACGCCCACTTTCCCATAGTAACACACGTCATCTCCAGGAAGTGTATGGAACAATCAGTAACATCGAGTAACATCGGACCCATACGCAACACTTGTGGCTGACCATATCCTACCGCAAGCACTGCGAGTGCTGCAGTGTGTAATTCAGCCATGTGACGTGTACGCTGACAATGCGTCTTAATTATGCACGTCCCTGAAACGGCGTTCAGACGCACAGACATGCCTGTGTTCACACCACTACAACCCCTGTTTCCATAGACCACCCCGTCACCATCCACAAACGGCTCGTCCTGTCACTCAATCTAGCGAGGAGTCTGTGCATAAGGGGCGATCGCAGTCACTGGTACGCGCATGCGCACTGTTTCTTATACTCATGCGCAGATTGCAAATATCGGCTGGCTCCGTGCGACCGCATCCTAGCGAGCGGGTCTGAATCAGGCCCCAAGCTTAATGTTACAAACAGTAGGTTAGAGACATATTTAAACTATTTAATACTAATATTTTATTCAGGAGGCGTCCTTTCTTTCTATTCTATCACATGACATACTTGCTGAGTTTCACAAAACCATGTCCAATGGGGCCGCAATGGTGCAATTTAATGGCGGCATCAATGCCCCAGGAGTACCATTTCACTTGGGAACTGGGTGGCATGGGGGAGACTGGGAGGGCAGGAGTGGACGGAAATCTTCCAGACATTCCGGGAGAGTTGGCAAACATGCCATATCTGAGCAAAGGGTAACATACATGCACCTAACCTTTTTAGGTCCGTATTCAATTAAGAAGCGAAAAATCCATGCTGGACTTTTCGTTCCACATCGGAGCTTTTCTGCTTTATCCCAGTTTTCAATTTAAAATGAGTGAAAACGGGACCCGGCAAATTGGGATCTACGAAAAAAACGGGAATTTTTGGCAAATAATTGTAGGACCCCCCCTAAAGATGTCCAGTCATGGGGGATCACTATGGGTACCCCAGTTTTTGCCTGCAGAAGAAAGTCAGGGTTTTCAATAGCCGTGGCAGGTGTTTTTTTCCCGACATTGAAGTGATGCAGAAGAGCACTTAGGTTTTTATTTTTTCGTTTTTTTAAGTGATCCCGTCAAATTTGGGGTACATGAAAATGGGTACTAGCATATTTTTAAGTTCCTAAAGTCATTTTTTTTAAATTCTGCAAAAATGCACCAGTCGCTAATAGCCTATTCTAGAAAACACCTGCCACATACTTACAGATTACCCCTGAACCTATTTCCCTATTTTTAAAAACTGTTTTCCCTTTTTTTTTTTTTTTTGTCACCCCAAATTTTTTAATATTTTATTTGGAGTGTCCCTATTTTTTTTTTCCAACTTTTTTTGACACAGTTTATTTTTTAAATGTCATTCCCAGGGATGCATGCTATTTTTTTTAAGCCTTCACCCCCTAACCCACAATTCTGCACTTTTTTTCGCCATGTAAAACATGGTGAAAAGTTATCCCCGTTTTTTTTCAAAGACTTTTCGAACCTGCGAAAAACTCTTTGAATTGAATACGGGGATAAATGAAATAGGCGAAAATGATGTCATCGGCGATAAATTATTGACTTTTCGCTGCCTAATTGAATGCCTCCCATAGTGTGTATGTATGGGGTCTGGAAACATTGGGGTTCATTGTCAGATCTATTTACATTTATTGTACTGCTTGGAGGTCTATGTAAGATAATGCCAGTGGGCATGGTGAAGCTTCATTGTGCCAGTCAGAGAATATATCCTAATAATTATATTACAATTACAATAGGGATCTCCATAAAGTATCTTCTCTTTCCCTCTATATCCTCCACTCTCTTCCAGATTGATGTACCTAAAGTGCCTTGGTGCAAATTCTAAGCTGGAGACCCCCCCACATCCCATCACCCCCAATAATACCCATTACCCTCACACACTGACCAATCACCTTCCCCGGGGATACATTCCGTCTCCTCCTGTGTGTTGCTTATCTAGTCTGCTGAGGCTTGTAGTTCTATCACTGGACAGCTACAGGCTGCTTACCTCTCTTCTGAAGAAGCATCAGAATGAGGAAGCTCTATCACCACTAGGCTTTACTAGAGGAGGCTGTTGTACTTAATGCAGTGGTTCCAGAGCCGGATTTAGACCTCACGGGGCCCTAGGCAAGCCATTGTTTAGGGCCCCCCTCCATCAAACAATCCTGTGCATATATTACAGTAGGTGTCACTGGAGCAAGACGCACACATCATATTATAAACACGCATCATTATATATATATATATATATATATATATATACACAAATGCAGTTTTATTTCTCCAAAGGAAACCTGTCCAATCTGTGGAAAGGAATAGACGGCACTCTTGAATCCTGACGAGAAGGTCTTAGGACCTTGAAATGTTGACTATGTATTTAATTTATATGTGATCAAGACACTTTTTATTGGAGACAAAAGAATGCCGCCTATTCTTTTCCACACGGGGAGGGCCAGGTTTTCCTTATCTTGCTCCTGTGACACGGGAGGAAAGGGGGAAGAACAGAGGGAGACGGGAGGAAAGGGGGAAGAACAGAGGGAGACGGGAGGAAAGGGGGAAGAACAGAGGGAGACGGGAGAAGGTGAGGAAACAGAAAATAAGCTAAAAACCACCTACACAATAGGTAGTAACTCAGCAAATAAATATATTATACACACACAATAGAAGCTGGTCCGGCACTCACATAACATAAGGCATATCCTTGCTTGATGCCTTTGCTGAGCCAGAAGCTGCAAACATGTCCAAATAGCACGGCACTCAAGACTGATAGAAATAAAAGTCAGCACAAATAGTCATTTTCAACGTTTCCTGACGAAATTCTAATCTTAATGAAACGTTGAAAACGACTATTTGTGCTGACTTTGATTACTATCAGTCTTGAGTGCCGTGCTATTTGTGTGTGTGTATATATATATATATATATATATATATATATATATATATATATTAGGGGTGAGCGGGTTCGGATTTCTGAAATCCGAACCCCCCCGATCCGAGGCCGATCCGAGTCAGGCTCGACTTTTCCCGCCTGACTCGGATCTGAAATCGAGGCAAAACGTCATCATCCCACCTTCCGGGTCTCGTGGGTTTTGGATCCTATATAAGGTACCCGCGTCGGCGCCATTTTCTCACTCGGCTGTGGACAGTGAAGAGGGAGGGTGGGAGTTAGGGCTGGCTGGGCTGTGTAGTGTAGTGCAGTGTAGTGTTGTGCTGTGCTGCGCTGTGCTGCTGTTGTCCATAGGGGCTGTGTCCACTACTTCAAAGTCCATAGGGGCTGGCTGGACTGTGTTGTGCAGTCAGTTGTCCATAGGGGCTGTGTCCACTCCAAAGTCCTGTGCAGTGTCCCAGTCCTAAAGGGGTGCTGTAGTGTTGTCCAGGGGGTGCTCTGTCCATCAGGGGTGCTCCCCCCAAGTGCATCAACAAAGGAGCAGCGTCAAGCGTGCGCCTGTGTCCCATAAGCAAAAGGCCGGCTGGCTTGTCCGTTAAAGGGTACTGTAACCCCCAAAGGCCACTCCAAACAAAATTAAAAAAAATATTTGTTTGTGTTTGTGAATTGTGTGCGCAGTAGTGCACACAACAAAGTAGTGCCAAGCGTGCGCCTGTGTCCCATAAATAAAGGGCCGGCTGGATTGACCGCTAAAGGGTGCTGTAACCCCCAAAGGGCACTTCAAACAAAATAAAAAAATATTTTCTGTGTTTGTGAATTGTGTGCGCAGTAGTAGCACATGCATCAACAAAGTAGTGCCAAGCGTGCGCCTGTGTCATAAGTAAAGGGCCCACTGGCTTGACCGTTAAAGGGTGCTGTAACCCCCAAAGTACACTCCATACAAAATAAAAAAATATTTTCTGTGTTTGTGAATTGTGTGCGCAGTAGCCGCACGTGCATCAACAAAGTAGTGCCAAGCGTGCGCCTGTGTCCCATAAGTAAAAGGCCGGCTGGCTTGTCCGTTAAAGGGTGCTGTAACCCCCAAAGGGCACTCCAAACAAAATAAAAAAATATTTTCTGTGTTTGTGAATTGTGTGGGCTGTAGCTGCACGTGCACCAACAAAGGAGCAGCGTCAAGCGTGCGCCTGTGTCCCATAAGTAAAGGGCCGGCTGGCTCATTTCTTAAAGGGTGGTGTAACCCACAAAGTGCACTAGTCTCCAACAAAAATAAAAAATTATTTTCTGTATTTGTGTGCGCCTTAGCCGCACGTATATATCAATATAACATAAATGGAGGACCAAACTTTCTCCGATAAAAATAAAATAGGGAAAGATCAAGAACCACTTCCTCCTAGTGCTGAAGCTGCTGCCACTAGTCATGACATAGACGATAACATGCCATCAACGTCGTCTGCCAAGGCCGATGCCCAATGTCATAGTAGAGGGCACATACAATTCCAAATGACAAAGTTCAGGAAAATTACCTTAAAAAAAACGTTTAAATCATCTGAAGAGAAACGTAAACTTGCCAATAAGCCATTTACGACACGGAGCGGCAAGGAACAGCTAAGGTCTTTCCCTATGTACATGACTAGTGGTTCAGCTTCACATGACGATGGAAGCCCTCCTCCCGCTAAAAAAATCAAACGAGTTAAGCTGGCAAAAGCACAGCGAAGAACTGTGCGTTCTAAGAAGATATCACAAATCCCCAAGGAGAGTCAAAGTGTGGTGGTGGTTGCGATGCCTGACCTTCCCAGCACTGGACGGGAAGAGGTGGCTCTTTCCACCAATTGCACGCCCCCTGCAAGTGTGATACCCTGTAAAGACCCCCATATATGTGGACATTTGTATGTTGCCCTGAGCTGGAGAATGTTCTGGAACTGAAGTGACGAGGTGCACTAGGACCCAGGAAATCTGGAAGAGTGTGCTTCACTAGTGAGCTCAGACTAAAAACTGTAACAAAAAGGGGAGGAGAGAGAAGGACCCTGAAACTGGCTGAGAAAGCACATGTCTGGTGTGTGAGGGGACTGAGACTGAGACTGGCTGAGAGAGCACATGTCTGGTGTGTGAGGGGACTGAGACTGAGACTGGCTGAGAAAGCACATGTCTGGTGTGTGAGGGGACTGAGACTGAGACTGGCTGAGAAAGCACATGTCTGGTGTGTGAGGGGACTGAGACTGAGACTGGCTGAGAAAGCACATGTCTGGTGTGTGAGGGGACTGAGACTGAGACTGGCTGAGAGAGCACATGTCTGGTGTGTGAGGGGACTGAGACTGAGACTGGCTGAGAGAGCACATGTCTGGTGTGTGAGGGGACTGAGAAGTAGGCTGTGAGGAGTGCAGCACCTGGGATTGTTTGCAGGGCTGTGACCAGAAGCCAAGCCAGGAAAGTGAAGAAGCTGCACTGCCAGGTCAGAGGACGCAGTGGGCAGCAAGTAGCCGGCAATATGAAGTAAGAGACTCCCAGTGAGACAGACAAAGAAGGAGCAGGTGAGGTGATCGCAGGCACAGTGATATCCTAAAGTGTACTGTGGCTCCCATTATCTATTATGAAAGACTCAGTAAGGCACAGTGAGTAACAACCCTTACAGCACTATAAACTGAACTTTATCCAAGATTTATTTTCCCTCCCTTTGCTACCAAGGGATATTTACCTTAAGAAAGCAAGCAACCAGCTACCAGTCTATAGTAACCAGTGGTGTGCATTGTATGTGACTTGGGATTCATGCTGTTTAATGAACTGGTCACAATAACAGCCTGCATAGTACACAGTTAACCTAATTGAAATACTTTACCTCTGTTAACTCAATCCAAGAACAGAACTGTGATATATACATTCTGTTAGCAGACAATCAAGAGAACAGGGTGTTACTCCCTTTGCATACAGTAATGAAGGACAGAACAGTTATACATATATATATTCTACCATCCGGAAGTCATTGAAAGCAACGTGACCATTAGTCTGGATACATTTAAGATATTATCTCAGTGCCACCACCTTGTGGATAATAGTAATACATTGACATTCCCAGTAAAAAGTGTGGAGAGAACTCTTTCGCTTTCTGCCTGTAGCCATTAAGACTTTGGTGCAATATGTGTTATTTGAGCGAGACTACATTAAGGGAAAACTATCTGTTGCAGAACTTCCTGTTATTTCCTAATGGTAATGCCAGATTGTTAGATTATTTGTGAGATATTAGAGCGTTTATCGTCATTGTATTGTTCTTTGTAATATTGCTATAACTTATTATGAAAGGTTAAACTATACTGTGCGTGAAACTGAGTTTACTGTTAACAAAGTCATATTGCTGAACTGTGTATATTGAATTAACATTACAGTGATCTACCATTCAGGCAAAATAAAACATTTTGTCACTGTCCACACGTGTAGTGACTTGTCAGGGGTTTTTGGGGGGTTCCCATCTCTCTGCCTAACCACTACAGAATCCAAGAGCAGCAGCAGGTCAAAGACTATTTGAAAGGCCGGGATTGACGACTTCTGCAGGGAAACAGGTACGACTCACCTACCAACACCCCACCACTAGTGACTTATTACACAAGTGCTGAAAGGAGCACCCACAGTCCACTTGCTGATATGCAAATTGAAGATGTCACTTGTGAAGTACAACAGGATGAGGATACTGGTGTAGCTGGCACTGAGGAGGAAGTTGGCGAGGAGGATTCTGATGGTGATGTTGTTTGTTTAAATCAGGCTCCAGGAGAGACAGTTGTTGTCCATGGGATGAAAAAGCCCATCACGGTCATGCCTGGGCAGAAGACCAAACATTCCACCTCTTTGGTCTGGCAATATTTCCATCCAAATCCAGACAACAACTGTCTTGCCATATGTACCATATGTAAACGTGAAATAAGTAGGGGTAGGGACGTTAACCACCTAGGAACATCCTCCCTTATACGTCACCTGCAGCGCGTTCATAAAAAGTTACTGTCAAGTTCAGAAACTTTGGCTGAGACCGTAAGCAGTCCAGGGACACCTAAATCCCTTCGTCCTATTGTATCCAAGCGCCTGCAAACCACACCATCAACTCCCTCCTCGTCAATTTCCTCCTCAGTCAGTATCGGAAGTAGTCCTGCAGGCCATGTCTCTGGCATGACTGACTCTCCTATCCGGGATTTCTCAGAAGGATCCTGCATTGCTACGCCTCCTGCTGCCGCTGCTGCTGGGAGTCGTTCATCATCCCAGAAAGGAAGTAGGAACACCACTACTTTTACTAAACAATTGACCCTCCAACAGTCCTTAGCGAGGAGGATGAAGTACGACAGCAGTCATCCTGAAGCAAAACGTATAACTGAGGCCTTGACTGCTATGTTGGTGTTAGACGTGCGTCCCGTATCTGCCATTAGAGCAGTGGGATTTAGACAATTGATGGAGGTAGTGTGTCCCCGGTTCCAAATCCCGTCTAAATTCCACTTAACTAGGCAGGCGATACCGAGACTGTACAGAAACGTCAGAAAAAGTGTCCTGAAAAATGCGGTTGTACCCAATGTCCACTTAACCGTGGACAAGTGGAACAGGGCAGTCTAAGGACTATGGGCTCTATTTATTACAATCAGCATATTGAATGCGGATTGTAGTGTGATATTACCGAGTGAATTCGCATTGCGAACTCAGGCAATATCACAGGGATTTACTATAAATCCCTTGCAGGGACAGAGCTTGCGATAAAGCTCTGTCCCTGCGGATCCCATCCTCACTCGGGCCTCCGGTGATGGCTCCTCTCCGGTCAGCTGGTCTCCCACAGTGCACTGGGGCCCGGTCATCAGGTGATCGGGCCCCAGTGCAGTATGGGAGATCACCTGATCGGGAAGCCCGGAGAAGATCACCGGAGGCCAGGAGGATGCAGGTAAGTCTAATGAAGGGAGGGGGGTCGCGGGGGTCTGCGATCGTGGGGGCGGGGCTTAGCGGCGGGGGGTGGGGCTTAGCGTCGGTTGGGGGGTAGTAGCGGTGGTCGGTCGGCGCATGCGCGGGCTCTTAGTCGCGGTATTTTTTCCGAAAATACCGCGACTAGAGTGCGGATGGGATCCGCAGGGACAGAGCTTTATCGCAAGCTCTGTCCCTGCAAGGGATTTATAGTAAATCCCTGTGATATTGCCTGAATTCGCAATGCGAATTCACTCGGTAATATCACACTACAATCCGCATTCAATATGCGGATTGTAGTAAATAGAGCCCATAGACTCTCCTGGTGATTTGTGATATCTGACAACGCCACCAATATTGTGCGGGCATTACATCTGGGCAAATTCCAGCACGTCCCATGTTTTGCTCACACAATAAATTTGGTGGTGCAAATTTTCTGAAAAGCGACAGGGGCGTGCAGGAGACGCTTTGGGTGGCCCGAAAAATTTCTGGCCACTTTCGCCATTCAGCGACTGCGTGCTGAAGACTGGAGCGCTAGCAAACACTCTTGAACCTGCCCCGCCATCAGCTGAAGCAAGAGGTTGTGACGCGGTGGAACTCAACCCTCTATATGCTTCAGAGGATGGAGGAGCAGCAAAAGGACATTCAAGCCTATACATCCACCTATGACATAGGCAAAGGAGGGGGTATGCACCTGACTCAAGCGCAGTGGAGAATGATTTCCGTATTGTGCAAGGTTCTTCAGCCCTTCGAACTTGCAACACGTGAAGTCAGTTCAGACACTGCCAGCTTGAGTCAAGTCATTCCCCTCGTCAGGCTTTTGCAGAAGCAACTGGAGAAAGTGAAGGAGGAGCTAAGATGGAGCGATTCCGCTTTGCATGTGGGACTTGTGGATGAAGCCCTTCATTCGCTTTGCCAGGATTCCAGGTTGGTCAATCTGTTGACATCAGACCACTACATTTTGGCCACCGTGCTCGATCCTAGGTTTAAAGCCTATGTGGTGTCTCTCTTTCCGGCCGACACAAGCCTGCAGAGGTGCAAAGACCTGCTGGTGAAAACACTGTCAGCTGAAGTGGAACGTGACACGTCAACAGCTCCTTCTTCATTTTCTCCCGCAACTGGGGCTGCCAGAAAAAAACTTAGGTATCCTAAGCAACCCGCTGGTGGTGATGCAGGGCAGGCAGGACCAAGTTTGGACCTGGCAACAATTTCTGACATGTCTACTGTCAGTGCATATGATACTGTCACCATTGACAGAATGGTGGAGGATTACATTGGTGACAGCATCCAAGTAGGCATGTCAGACAGTCCGTACATGTACTGGCAGGAAAAAGAGGCAATTTGGAGGCCCCTGTACAAACTGGCTCTATTTTACCTGAGTTGCCCCCCCTCCAGTGTATACTCCGAAAGAGTGTTTAGTGCAGCCGGGAACCTTGTCAGCGAAAGGCGTAGGAGGTTGCTTCCACAAAATGTGGAGAAATGATGTTCATAAAAATGAATTATCAACTCTTCCAGGGAGTCCAGCCTCCAGAACGTACAGAGGGACCTGTGGTGGTGGATTCCAGCGGGGACGAATTAATACTCTGTGAGGATGAGGATGTACACAACACTGAAGAGGGTGAGGAATCGGTGAATGAGGAGGATGAGGACGACATCTTGCCTCTGTAGAGCCAGTTTGTGCAGGGACAGATTAATTGCCAGCTTGTTTTGTGGGGGCCCAAATGAACCAATCATTTCAGCCACAGTCGTGTGGCAGACCCTGGTGCTGAAATGATTGGTTTGTTAAAGTGTGCATGTCCTGTTTATACAACATAAGGGTGGGTGGGAGGGCCCAAGGACAATTCCATCTTGCACCTCTTTTTTTTCTTTGCATTATGTACTGTTTGGGGCCTAGTTTTTCAAACTGCCATCCTGTCTGCCACTGCAGTGTCACTCCTAGATGGGCCACGTGTTTGTGCCGCCCACTTGTATCGCTTAGCATAGTCATCCAGCTACCTCGGTGCAACCTTTTGGACATAAAAACACTATTGTGAGGTGTGAGGTGTTCAGAATAGACTGGAAATGAGTGGAAATTAAGGTTATTGAGGTTAATAATAGCATAGGAGCAGAAAAACCCACAAATTCTGTGATTTTAGCTGTTTTTATGCTTTTTAAAAAAAAAATACAGATCCAAAACACAAAACCCAGAACCCAAAACACGGAAGGGTGGTTTTGGCAAAACCAATCCAGATCCAACACACGAAGAAAGATCCAGATCCAAAACCAAAACACAAAACTCGAAAAGTGGCCGGTGCACACCCCTAATATATATATATATGGTTAATGAAGGACCGGCACTCTGCTGTACTAATGATGAATACGCCCCCGTGCCATCCGTAACAAATAGCATAAACAGAAAGAAAGTCGGCGGCACTTGAGGTCTGGAAATCAGGGTTTAATGTACACCCAATACACCAACGTTTTGGGGTTGCACGTCCCTTTGTCAAGGTAACTTATGTGCTGGTTACCTTGACAAAGGGGCGTGCGACCCCGAAACGTTGGTGTATTGGGTGTACATTAAACCCTGATTTCCAGACCTCAAGTGCCGCCGACTTTCTTTCTGTTTATATATATATATATATATATATATATATATATATATATATATACACACACACACACAATCCAATGCTCCGGCATATAGTGACATTGTAAAAACTGTGCAGGTGTCGCCAGGTCAAGTCTTGACCTAGTGACACCTACTGGATACATGCAGTTTTTATAATGTCACTATGGGCTCTATTTATTAACATTATTTTTACTAAAATAAAGTGAAAAAGGGTGTTTTCACACCCTTTTCACATTATTTTAGTTTCACCTGTATTTATTACAGGGCAATTGGAGTAGAATTAGTAAAATTCTACTCCAACCCCCAGTATCACTTATTTTTAGTAAAGCAGATCGCATTTCCCATAATTGTAATGGGAAATGTGATCTGTGTGCAAGTTACTAAAAATAAATTGTAAAAAAATACCGGGGGAAGCCCTGTGATAATAACGCCACCTGGGGGTGGCGTTATCCAGGGTCTCCCCCGGTTACCGGGCTCCCACTCTGCTCTAACGGGGAGAGCAGAGGCGGGAGCCGGTACCAGTAATCAGCTATGTGGTCTAAATAGACCGCAAGCTGATTGCTGTAAAAAAAAGAAAAAAAAAATTAAACATTTATTTTTTCACTTACCTGAATCCAGGGACCGGTGATCGGGCCTCCGGTGATGGCTCCTCTCCGGTAAGCTGGTCTCCCACAGTGCACTGGGGCCCGGTCATCAGGTGATCGGGCCCCAGTGCAGTATGGGAGATCACCTGATCGGGAAGCCGGGAGAAGACCACCGGAGGCCAGGAGGATGCAGGTAAGTGTAATGAAGGGAGGGGGGGTCACGGGGGTCCGCGATCGCGGGGGGCGGGGCTTAGCGCCGGGGGGCGGGGCTTAGCGTCGGTGGGGGGGTAGTAGCGGTGGTCGGTCGGCGCATGCGCGGGCTCTTAGTCGCGGTATTTTTTCCGAAAATACCGCGACTAGAGTGCGGATGGGATCCGCAGGGACAGAGCTTTATCGCAAGCTCTGTCCCTGCAAGGGATTTATAGTAAATCCCTGTGATATTACCTGAATTCGCAATGCGAATTCACTCGGTAATATCACACTACAATCCGCATTCAATATGCGGATTGTAGTAAATAGAGCCCTATATGAGAAAAAAAACTACTAATAATAAAATTATATATATTATATTTATATATATATATATATATATATATATATATATATGGTAGAGAGTACTGGTTGTTATAGTCACACTGACAGCCTGGCCCCTTCACTGCCCACTTGACAGCACCACATGCCCTCTAACACAGCACCCATCATTCCCATCTCACTACCCTCACAGACCCCTCTCAGCAGCCATAGACCCTCTCCCCTCACACCACAGGTCCCCCCTCACAGTACAGACCCACCCTCCCCTCACAGAGTCCTCTCCCCTCACAGTACAGACACCCCCTCCTCTCCCCTCACAGACCCCTCTCAGCAGCCATAGACCCTCCCCTGTCAGCACAGATCCCGACTCCCCTCAGAGACTCTTTTCCCCTTACAGTACATACACCCCCTCCCACCATCAGCGACCCCTGTCAGCAGACATAGACCCTCTCCCCTCACGGCACAGACCTCCCTCCCCTCACAGACACCCTCCCAGCCCAGCAGAGACACCTGTCCCATCACAGTTTCACGCCTTTCTCCCCTCCCCTCCCCTCCCCACCAGCTCCAGCAAATTTACCTGCCTATGACCTCCATATGCACGGCGTCTGCATGGCTTGCCTCTTCACCTAGCTCCAGCCTTAACAGTGGCACAGCGGGGGAGTGAGACAGTGAATCACTGTCACTGTTTGTCTGCTGCAGGAGCGGCATCCTCCTCACGGTGGGACTCCATTCAGCAGCAGCATCCCCGAGCCCGCCCCTTCCTGCTTAATGATAGGGCCGGCCAGTCCCGTCCGACCTCAACTCCGCCTCCTCCACCCCCAGTTTAGTAGCAGCCGGGCCTCCGACATGCTGCTACTACACTGCGCCAGTATGTGTGTTCCGTTTCCTGGCTGGTGCTAGTAGCAGCATGACATAAACAGCGCTGCAGGTTCTCCCCAGGCACCTCTTAAGCCAAAAGTTTGTTATTGAGAAATTCAGAAAAAATGTAAAAGTAGTAAAGTGAAGTAAATAGTGCTTACCGGTCATCCTTAGGTTCAGTTATGTGGTAGTGGACAGGTTTGTGCTTCTGTTTGTCCATATATTTACATTACATTGAACATAAATAATTTGATTTGGTGCTGGACCACCATCCAGAGGCACCCCTTCAAATGTCCCAAGGCACCCCAGGGTGCCATGGTGCACAGTTTAGGAACCACTGACTTGGGACCTGATTCAGACCCGCTCGCTAAGGCGCGACCGCTCGCTGTGAGCGATTTTCACCCATCTGCGCATGCGTATAATTCGCAGTGCTTGTGCGCAAGCCATTCGTTGGGATCTGATTTTGGTTGCTTGTAAGCCACTATCAGGTCGCTACTTTGAGTGACAGATAGCGCCGTTTGTGGCTGGTAACAGGGGAAGGTGCTTGTGAACGGGGGGGTGGATGTGCGAACGCAGGTGTGTCTGGCCGCTAAGACGCAGTTTAAAGGGCATGCATAATTAGCAAAGTAGCGTCATTGTACACGTCACCTGCATGTATTTCTGCCAGCGCTGAACGCTGTACTTGCGGCAGGCTAAGGCAACCCCAAGGGCTGCGAGCAGCTCCGACGGCTCACGGTGGTCCTGATTAACCTTTAATTTCCCGGAGCTGACGTGTGTTGCGAGTGGCAAGGGGGCGTCTTCAAACATTTGCGAGCGCACTTTACCGTAGCTCGCTAAAACATAGTGGGCATCCTTACGCGACGCAGTGCGAGCATTTAATTTAAATATCTGGCCCCTTTTTGCCAGCGAGCGATCGCATCTTGCGAGCGGGTCTGAATGAGCTGCTTAATGCATAAAGTATCCTGTACCAGATATTTTTAAAATATGTATTTTTGTATTCTTATTGATGTGCATTATTATATTGTATATGTATAACTGAACAGCGGGTACGTATGAGAGAAAAGAAAGTCTCAGGGTGCACCCGATTGGCCTGCATGCAGGTTATATACACCGTATTCACTCACCAGTATACAGATAACACTGTTTTGATGCAAAGTCAAGTCCTTCTCTTAGGCCCCCGTGTTGGGAAACGTTCAGTATCCTGGCACAAGGTATGCCAACGCACAAATTACCGGCCCCGGAAACCTGACACCTGTCAGAATTCCGGAGTCGGCATCAGGGCTGCCTTATCAGCAGTGTTGGCCCTGGGCAAAGCAATGCACTGTTGCCCCTACCCACCCATTCAAGGGACAAAAAAATTTAAATGGTCAATAATATTAAACATTTAGATTTAGTAGTACTATCAACAAAATCAGTCAGACATTTGATTAAAAAAATAGAAAGGTTTGGCTGACCCTGGCGCTCACTATGTACACAGGGCCTGATTCAGACCCGCTCGCAAGCACATACTGCTCGCAAGTGCGTCGATGGCCGGACAGTGTGCACGCGCACGAGCCCCAGCGAGTGAAAAATTCACTCGCTCCGGGGCTCGCTACAAACGGGGCGGCTGTCGACAGCTTGCCGCGTTTTGTAGGCGGGTCGGGGGGTGGCTTGCCCAACGGAGGCGTTCCCGAAGGAACGCCTGCCGTTTGGGGGCGGCCCTACTGACATCACGAGTGATGTCAGTAGTGAGCTTCCGGCTCTGGTAGAGCCGGAAGCTTACTGGGACTTGTGGCAGACGAGATCCTACCATCGCGACCATCACCTGACCGCTCGCTAAAGCTGTGGGTGGTCACCCACAGCTTAGCGAGCGTCCAGGAGGCCGGTCACAAAATGAAAAAGAGAAAAAAAAACCTTCAGACCATCGAGCGGGTCTGAATCAGGCCCACTTTGTCTGGGTAATTGATAGGCCGCAGCTGCCCCCCCCAAAAAAGTTGTGCAATCTTTCCAAAATGAATGATATATAAAACATAGGCACTGGAGAGCTGGTGGTTGCTCCTGGTAACCAGGGGAGTGGATTTGGAACTGAGAAGCCGTCCCTTGCAGTCAAATCAAGTACCTGCAACTTTTTGTCCCCACAAGTAAATAAATATCCCACAGCAGTACTGGAGACAGGCTGCTGTGTATGAGCAGTTGTGTCTCTCACACTGCCCCGGGGCTCATTCCTCAGCCGCAGCTCTTACCTTTGCGGTGCGGGTGGGTGCGTGCGCCTGTGGCCAGGTCGGGAGTCCGAGTTGGGACAGAGGCAGTGGCAGAGGAGTCGCCTCTGAGGAGACAGAGACCGGGATGGTCCTCTGGGTCCAGGAGTCTACGCGGCAGAGGTTTGGTGGCCGCAAGTCATTCATCATCTTGTCAGATCTTTCCTGCTGCAGGAAAGATCTGTCGGTATCATCCACGATCTGGCGGCATATCGTTCAGTGTGTATGCCTAAATTATATGTTGTTCGGATCTGCATGATGCTGCAGGCACGGATCAGGGATATCTGTGATAGATGCATCAAGACACAGATGTCCGCACCTACCAGTGAGATCCGTGCGGGAAGCACCTGTGATAAAAGACACAGATGAGGGACAGATTAGTGAGATCCGGCCCCCACCCCAAAGCACAACAACCCCAGGCTTTTCACAAGGGACAAACGACGTAGGGGTCCCCTGTATTTTGCACAACCAGCACCAGGCTTTTCCAAGCCAGTCCTGGTTGTCAAAATACAGGGGACAAAAGACATAGCGGTCCCCTGTATTTAGCACAACCAGTATCAGACACTTTCTAGCGGGGGAGTAATGCCACAGCCAGAGGAACCCTTTCACTGGGTCCCCCGGCCAAAACATTACCCCTTAACGCTAGTCAGCCCAGGCCAGGAATCCCTGGGGAGTTGGGGACCCCCCAATAAAGGAGTCCCCCTCTCCAGGGCACCCCAGGCCTAGGCTGATAGCCCAGGGATATCCCCGGCACCCCTGGAGCGGTGGGTGCCAGGTTGATTGTGTAAAAATGTGGTGCGTTTGAAAGAATAAAAATATTGTCTTTTGCAGTAGAACTACAGGTCCCAGCAAGCCTCCCCTGCATGCTGGTACTTGGAGAACCACAAGTACCAGCATGCAGGGCATTACGGGCCTGCTGGTACCTGTAGTTCACCTGCAAAAAAAATACTTAAAAAATTAAACACACATAGTGAAAGTAAATTTTATTAAAACATACATGCACACACACTATCTCACATAGGGCTCTATTTACTACAATTCGCATATTGAATGCGGATTGTAGTGTGATATTACCGAGTGAATTCGCATTGCTAATTCAGGTAATATCACAGGGATTTACTATAAATCCCTTGCAGGGACAGAGCTTGCGATAAAGCTCTGTCCCTGCGGATCCCATCCGCAATCTAGTCGCGGTATTTTCGGAAAAAATACCGCGACTAAGAGCATGCGCCGACCGACCACCGCTACTACCCCCCCACTGATGCTAAGCCCCGCCCCCGGTGCTAAGCCCTGCCCCCGCGATCGCGGACCCCCGCGACCCCCCCCCCCCCCCCGCGATCCCCCCTCCCTTCATTACACTTACCTGCATCCTCCTGGCCTCCGGTGGTCTTCTCCCGGCTTCCCGATCAGGTGATCTCCCATACTGCACTGGGGCCCGATCACCTGATGACCGGGCCCCAGTGCACTGTGGGAGACCAGCTGACCGGAGAGGAGCCATCACCGGAGGCCCGATCACCGGTCCCTGGATTCAGGTAAGTGAAAAAAAAATGTTTAATTTTTTTTTTCTTTTTTTTACAGCAATCAGCTTGCGGTCTCTTTAGACCACATAGCTGATTACTGGTGCCGGCTCCCGCCTCTGCTCTCCCCGTTAGAGCAGAGTGGGAGCCCGGTAACCGGGGGAGACCCTGGATAACGCCACCTCCAGGTGGCGTTATTATCACAGGGCTTCCCCCGGTATTTTTTTACAATTTATTTTTAGTAACTTGCACACAGATCACATTTCCCATTACAATTATGGGAAATGCGATCTGCTTTACTAAAAATAAGTGATACTGGGGGTTGGAGTAGAATTTTACTAATTCTACTCCAATTGCCCTGTAATAAATACAGGTGAAACTAAAATAATGTGAAAAGGGTGTGAAAACACCCTTTTTCACTTTATTTTAGTAAAAATAATGATAATAAATAGAGCCAATACTCACCTATGTATCCCTGAAGCCAATCACGTACCCTTCTCACAGTAGATAATCCACGAGTACCTGTAAAAAAAATTCCATACTCACCTCACCTCCTATGAGCGGATCAGTGCAGCAGAGTGCAGACTGACTGTTGGAGGTTGGGGGCGGAGCCAAATACCGGCCAGCCAGAGCTTTAGAGTTGAGTGACAAGCAGACTGTAGGAGGCGGGGCCAAACATTAGCCAATCGGAGCCTGCAGACAGAGTGAGTGACAGACTGTGGGAAGCAGGGGGCGGAGCTAACGCAAGCCAGACGGAGCCTGGAAAAAGTGACAGACACTATCTGGAGGGGGCGGAGCTTAACACCGCCCTCATTGATGGAGTTGAGTACTCTTCACCCAGGAGGGGGGGGGGGGGAGGAGCAGAGGACTACAGTGTACCGGCGGCCAGCTTTTAAAAATATCACTAACTTACAACTGGCCACGGCTGCAGGGGGGCGGGTTAGCGGGCCCCTAGAAGCTTCGGGCCCTTGGGCAACAAACCCAATGGAAGAGACGGCCCTGCCCGGCATTCAGAAGGTAAGTAGCAGGGTTAGGGGGAGGGTTAGGGGTTAGGGTTAGGCAATAGGGGGAGGGTTACGGTGCAGGGAGAGGGAGTTAGGTTTAGGCACTAGCGGGGGAGGTTAGGTTCTATCAACGGGGAGGGAGGGTTAGGGTAGGGAGAGGGGGAGGGTTAGGATACCTACTGAGAGGTTTCGATATCCTAACCCTGTTGGGATGCCGGCGTCAGGATTTTGACCATGGGGATCCTTTTTCAAGTATCCCGTAACCGTCTTCCTGTGCTATCCCTTCATTTAATCTAAACTGCTATCAGGATCTGTAACAATTATCCTGTCACTCACATAAACCATGATCTGGATAAGGACTGTATAACATATTACCTGTACACTTCCAAATACATCTTTTTATAGTACACCCTTAATAATTTTTACACATGCATTCAGAAATTGTTCATATTGTTGGCACAGTTCACAATTATTAAAGCTGTGTTAAAAAATCTCAACCTCAAAGGTCAAGAATGATCCGTCCCAGATGCAGAATGTGTCTGTATAACTGATATATGCACAAGAATAGCGCAAATGCTATGGATGGTCACACAAATCAAGTGATGTAGAAACGTTTCAGATTAAGCGCAGGAAGTTCGGTCACTGCCAGACAGAGAGATAATCCTTTATTTATTACAGACAATCCATCTGGTGAAAGGATGGTAATAAATTTGAGTTAAATAGGGCTTTATGATTTGTGTCATCTCTTCTTCCTGGAGATGTTCCCATTTTGCTGCATCCATCTAACAGATGTTTGGCAAAAGGTATCATTTACATTCGTAACAACCTCTTCCATAGATGCAGAATACAGTATCTATCTATCTATCTATCTATCTATCTATCTATCTATCTATCTATCTATCTATCTATCTATCTATCTATCTATCTATCTATCTATCTATCTATCTATCGCAGTGGATGGATGGATGGATGTATATGAGATAATTTACAGGTTCTCAAACTTGGTCCTCAGGACCCCACACAGGTCACATTTTCCGGGTCACCAGCAGGTGAACAGATTTAGTCATTACAAACACATTTTTGGGAGGAGACCTAGAAAACATGCACTGTTTGGGGACCGAGTTTGAGAACCTATAAACTATCTCAAATCCATCCATCCATCCATCCATCATTTGGCCCTGCAGTTGTAGTCGTTAGGTCGACATTTACAATATTGACATTTATGATGTTGCAAAACTCACTGATGGATAGTAGATGCCAAACTTTACTTTGGGATTGACTAAGACCCAGTACAGAGACGCGGAGTCTAACGTGCAGTCAGTATTCACCAGGGACCCCCCACAAGGAGCTTTGGACTTGGCTGCGTCCAACACACAGGTTGCGCCCCTCTGACTTTACTCTAGTACAGGTGCCGGTGTACACTGAGCATTGCGGGGTACAAGCGTAGTTGACAAGCCAGGTCAGAACCTGACGGACGAAGAGGTACCAAGGATCAGACGGAAAAAGGTCAGGAACGAAGCCAAGGTTAGGAATGAACAGTAACAATCAGAGGTGATGGAGTAAGGGTTAGGAGCCTATACTCTGGCAGGGAAGTAGGCCCAGGGTGTTCTTTTCATAGGATGAGTTCCACAGGACGTCCATCTGAGATAACATTTTGGCGCGTCTGGGCCTTTTAGACATGCACAGAGCAGCGCGCACGTCCCTATGGGAGCCGTATGTGCAGGAAGCAGCTGGGAGGAGGGAGAGATAGCTGGTGAGCACGCAGCAGTGGGTGCCGACACTTCCCGCTCGCTGCCCCGCCATAGTCCCTGGAGCTAAGTGCCGCCAGACCCTGTAAATAGAAATAGGGGTCCGGCGCATTGTGACAGTTGAAAATATTATGTCAACAGTTATGATGTTGCCTAGTGCAAGGAGGGATGCTGTGTGTGCATTGAAACCGCGCGCACCCAAAATGGGGGCATGACATCACAGACAGGGGGTGTGGCCACGCAGTAAGGGGCGGGGCCTGAACCGTCGTGGTTATTACTGGGGAAGGTGGGTGCCAGAGGTGCGGACTGCCTTGTTTGCAGTGCCGCCTCCCTCACAGTGTCAGGAGCCGAGTGCTGCACTCAATGCTACAGTGCAGCACCCGGCTCCTGTCACTGAGTGGGAGTCTGCACCTTGGTGTCACCCGGGTGGGGCCCGCAACCCCTGCAACCCTCCTTGTGACGCCACTGATGGGCGCTTCAGTTAAAACTCAGGCTAGTGATACAATCTGTGTGCAGCTCACCAGAAATGTGTGGCAGGCCCCTAAACATGCAATAAAAAGCAACAACAAACTGGGAGCACAGTAAGATTAAATGTAAATGTAATCATATAAAATAAAATTGGATGTTACAGTAAAAACAATCATAATTAATCCCAAGTAAGAAAACCAACTGTATACATCAGAATACCATTGTATAACTGACATAAAAGCACGCGAATGCTAGAATAAGCATGAGAGGACATAAGCACCCTGTTTTTTATTGTGCTAATACTGGTTAAAACTGGTTTGGGGGGTTGCAGTCTCGTTATAGGTCAGGTTAGTGGGTCAATCAGTTGTGTCAGCCTATCAGAGACCTGTTTGGGCGGGCTCTGTTTATGAATATTAGGGCGCTGGGAGGAGTCAGCTTTCTCTTTTCCAGTTGTGATCTCCTCTGGATAAGTACCCAGTGTCATAAGGCTTGTTAATTCCTCTTGCCACTGTTTGTTATCACATTATTCTGCATCATATTTTCATCCTAACTATACTGTCTCTCTTCTTTTGATTCCTGCCTACTTGCGTGCCTTCTTTCTGTCAAGCTCCTCACTCCCCTCCGTTTGGTTCCTCAGTTATCTGAAAAACCTCCCCCTGCTGTGCCCCATCCGCCATGCCGCGCCCGCGACGCAATGCCCCCCCCCAGCGGCTGGCAGATGCAGCCAGGCCGCTTTCCCTAGCGGCTGCCTACCCTTAAACGCGCGGCGCACGCACTGCGCCCGCGCGTGTATCATCGTGGGCGCCGGCGGCGCCCGCCATCAACGCGAGCAGCAGTGTCTTGGCGCCCTCACCGTCGGGCCTGCAGGCATGGCTGGCCCGCGGTGGGGGGCCTTCCCCGAGCCCATCCCAGGCATCAGGGGTTGGCGGCGGGAGCGTCGCTGCGGCGGCCAGGGCTCCCGTCGCTGGCCCAGCCCTGGTGGCGGCGGCGGCCATTTTAGGTGCGCAGGGCTCGCAGAGCCCTGCGTTAATGGCCGCCGGCCGACAGGACCCGGCTGGCGGCACCGGGATGGGGGGATTTGCGCCCTCATCGCCGGGCCCACATGGCTGGCTGTACCGCCGGGAGGGCCCTTCCCCCCAGGTTATCAACACACCAGGGGCTGGTGGCGGGAGCGTAATCACGGTGGCCGCGGCTCCCGTCGTTGGCCCCGCCCACATTACAGCAGCGGCCATTTTAGATAGGCAGGGACAGCAGAGCCCACAGTTAATGGCCGCCGGCTGTCAGGATGTGGGGAGGGCGGGATCGCTGACCCCACTACCCGGCCCCGCAGGCTTTAGTCCACAAGCGTCTGCGGAGCCACATTATTTGCGCACCCCTTTTTCCGCGACCTCCACTGCTTTAGGGGCAGGGAGGGCAGAGCGCAGCACCACTGGCAGAGCGCTAACCCCCTCGGGTATGGTGCTTTTGTCCAGCCCGGCTGGGCTGCAGGCGCCTTTTATTAGGAGTGGTGCTGCGGCGGATGGACGCGGTGGTGTCTCCGCTCGCAGCACCCCCATAAATCAGCAGTATGGGTTACCTCTCGCTGCGCCATTGCCGCAGGCTCCCAGCGTCGCGTTTTATGGCCCGGCGCGGCATAATTTGACTTTGCACAGCCCGGCATTGGGGGCGCAGTGGTCCCCTTATTTTGCTGAGGGCCTAGCGCAGCAGGTGCTTCCAACCATCCCGCCAGCGTTTACGCAGCAAGGTTTTGACCCACGGCTGTCCCAGGCCGCGGGTCAGTTCGCGCATCAGGTGATGCCGCCCTATGCGGGGCAGCATTTTTATTCTGCCCCTTCATGGTTCCAAGTGCAACATCCGGGTTCACACCAGGCGCCGGACTATGTTGTACGGCGGGAACCAATGCAGCAGCCCCCTCTGCCGGCGGCCCCCCCTCCGGTTAGGCCACCCACCCCCCCTTGCGTAAACCACGCGCAGGCGAGGGCTTCCCCGTTAGCTGTGGTCCCAACCCAAGCCCCTGCAGCGGCCGCGGTTGCACAAAACATTGTGTCTAACGCTGTCGTCCCAAGTCCACAGGGTTCATCTACCTCGGCCGTAATTGCTGGTGACGCTGTGCCTACAGAGGATGCCCAGCCGTCGTCAACCCCGAACGTGATGGATCGAACGGGCAGCGCAAGTCATGAGGCGGTTTCCGCCATGGCGTCAGCTACCCCGTCGACTTCAGGAGCAGGTGAGATACCATTGCACCACAGCCACATTGAGTTGTCACACTCGGAGGATTCCTCCGACTCCTCCAGTTCAGCTGATAAACTGCGTAAGCTAATGCGCTATTTCGTTCAGCAGTTGAAATGGAAGCGTAAAAGCCCGAATAGAACGCGTAGTTCTGCAAGCAGCTCGGTTCCGGACGCGACGGGTGACGCAGTCCACTGCTCTAACAATGCCATTTTAAGAGGAGTTAGGTCGAAAGTGAGGGAGCGTATTAGAAAGGGCAAATACGTAGACATGTTTGCCATTACGCATGACGCCAAAAAAGCGTTGGATACAGCTAAATCCGGGGGGGCGGCAGCGGAGGAAGCGCGGCGCAGCTACGCCAATTGGCTTTGCGGGATGTATATTTTCGCGGCTTGCTATACCGAAACTAGGCCAGCCGAGTTTCTGAACATCCTGAAGTATTTACACCTCGTGCACAGCATCCAGTTGTCCGCTAGGCACAATGTGTGGCGGCAGTATGACGATGCTTTCCGTAAAAAGCAGGATGGCCAGAAAATTCTTAGCCTCGGCTTTAAGGATGTGGAGGTCTGGCTTGAGGTCACTCAGCAGAACAAACCCACCACAGAAGCACCATTGGGCCGTAAGCAGCCCTTTGTGGCCCGTCCAGGTTTTAACACGGCAGGAAAGGGAAAGTGCTTTGCCTTTAATAACGGGCAATGTAACAGAGGAGCCAACTGCCGTTTTAAGCACATCTGTCTGTCGTGTGGAAGCAACCACGCGGTTAAAGAGTGCAAGCGCACGGGCGGACAGGCAGCTGGACAGGGCGAGCAGCGAAATGCTAATAGAGCCCTTTCACCAATACAGTTAGATGTGTTGGAACGTTGGTTGAGCCGCTATCCGTTTAGGACGGAAGCAGCCTTTTTGTTGCAAGGTTTTCGGGAGGGTTTTCGTTTACCAATAGTTAGGTCAGTTGCGGCGTTAGCAAAAAGGAACCTTAAGTCGGCTAGGGACTATCCAGATATCGTGAGGGCCAAAGTAATGGCGGAAGTGGACTTGGGCCGCATGGCCGGCCCTTTTTCATCTCCTCCTTTGGCGGATTTGTGCATTGCTCCCTTGGGAGTCGTTCCCAAGAAGGAGGAGGGCAAATTTCGGTTGATTCAGCACCTGTCCTACCCGGAGGGAGGATCGGTTAACGACGCTTTGGACCCAAAGGACTGCAGCGTCGTTTACCAGTCTTTTGAGGACGCCCTCCGGATGGTGCAGGGGTTTGGTAGGGGAGCGCTATTGGCAAAAATAGATATAGAGGCGGCTTTCAGGTTACTTCCATTGCACCCCGACTCTTTTAGATTCATGGGTTTTAAGTTCGAGGGTTCATATTTCGTGGACAAATGTTTGCCAATGGGTTGTTCCATTTCCTGTGCCTTTTTCGAATGCTTTAGTTCATTCCTGCAATGGTGCATTCGAGCGGGTTCGGGAGAAACTGGGATAGCCCATTACTTAGATGATTTTTTGTTAGTTGGGCCAGCTGATAGCATTGTTTGCGGAGAGCTGCTTTTGTCGGTGCAGGCTCTTTTTCGCGTCATGGGCGTACCCATTGCGTCGAAAAAGACGGAGGGGCCTACCACAGTTTTGTCCTATTTAGGTATCGAGATCGATACCGCGTCGGGTTTATGTCGGTTGCCACAGGATAAAGTCATTAAGACGCGCGAGTACTTAGGGCTCTGCCTCTCTGCAAAGAAAATTTCATGGAGGCAGTTGCAGTCATTGCTCGGCCTCCTTAATTTCTCGTGCCGAGTGATCCCTATGGGTAGGATATTCTGCCGTCGGTTGGAGAGGGCCACGGCGGGCGTTAAAAAGGCACACCATTTAATTCGTTTGACCAGGGAGCTTAAGGAGGACGTACGGTTGTGGTGTGCCTTTTTACGGGATTTCAATGGAGTTAGGATTTGGTTACCCAAATTGGTGGCCAACTCCGAGCTCCAGCTTTATACTGATGCGTCCGGGGCTTGCGGTTTTGGGGCCTTTTTCGAGGGGCAGTGGTGCGCTGAGCCATGGCCAAAAAGCTGGCAGGATGCCGGTTGGACATCTAATATGCTCCTTTTGGAGCTTTTCCCGATAGTGGTGGCAGTGGAGATTTGGGCTGCGCAGCTTAGCAATCGGAGCATAAGTTTTTGGTGCGATAACTTGGGGGTAGTCCAGGCCATTAACAATCAGAGGTCAGTCTGCCCTCAGGCTCTCAGTTTACTGAGGCATCTGATACTTTTGTGTCTCCAGGGGAACATCGATTTCAGGGCGCGGCACGTACGGGCGTTGACAACGAGATAGCGGATGCTTTATCTCGTTTTCAATGGACTAGGTTTAGGTTATTGGCGCCTGCAGCTAGCGTTAATGGCTTACCTTGTCCCGCTCATGTCTGGCAGATCATCGGGCCGGCATCGATGGACTCGCATTGAGAGCTTTGGCACCAAGCACTTTAAAATCGTATACGGCAGCGTGGGATTCGTGGCTGGCTTTCTTAGCCGAAGTAGATCGGGGTAAGAATATTGTCGATAGCATGTTGCAATTTGTTTGGATGTGGCATGAGAGGGGCCGGTCTAGGGCCTCAATGTCCGGCGCATTAGCCGGCATCTCCTATTTTTCGCGCTTGCGGGGTTTGGTAGATCCAACTAAGTCATTCCTTTTGACCAAGGCTTTGAAAGGATGGGCTAGAGAACAGGCAGGGCCAGGTGATTCTCGGAGGCCGGTTGACACCGGTTTGTTGGGAAATCTACTGGTGGCAGTATAGGGAGTAGCCTTAGGACAGTATGTGGCATTCTTGTTTCAATTAGCTTTCGTTTTGGCTTTCTTCGGAGCGCTGCGGGTAGGCGAGTTAGCGGCCGCTAGCAAGAGGGCAACAGGCTCGGGGATTCTGCTTAAGAACGTGATGGTTAAGTCGGATTTGATCTTGCTAAAAATTCAAAGATCAAAGACCGACCAATTAGGTAGGGGGCATTGGCTGTCGATCCCTGCGCATCCGGACCCGAGCATATGTCCAGTAAGCATAGCTAGGCGTTACAACTTACAGCGGCCACAAGGCGGGTTGCAATGGCTTGTTCATAAGGACCTTTCGCCACTGACGCGTTTTCAGTTTGCTGCAATTTTTAAGCGATGTTTGGTGGCGTTGGATCTGCCGGTTGAGCTTTACGGCACACACTCGTTTAGGATTGGCGCGGCTACTTGTGCGGCAGCAGCGGGCTCTTCCAGCGACGCAATCAAACGGTTGGGTCGTTGGAGGTCTTCCGCTTATAAAGGTTATGTGAGAGGCGACATGCTGCCAAATTAGACAGCGCTTCTGGCGAGTTTGTTTTTTGGGAAACCCAGTGCCTTAAGCTACCCGCCGCTAGGGGGGATTGGAGTTCTTTTCACCTTTTGCCCTCCATTGAGGTTTTGGTGTTGTTCACCTCCATCTGGGTCACTCAAATAACTCAGTTTCCCCGACCTGTTGTTGGTTATTTGAGATGCGACTTAAATACTAATATTCTCTTTAATAATTTCCCCTTACAGGTGGTGGTAGGGTGTTTGATAGGGTGTGGATCGTAGGCCATTCGTATGTTTTTTGTTCTTGCAGGCACCCCCTTGCTCGTGTTGGCCACGGTAATGTACGCTGGATAGGGGTGCGAGGATTTCGTTGGAGTGGTCTTTTGTCTCTTCTTTGGGACTCAGAGAGGAAATGGGGTGCCCCGGATTGCTTGGTTATACATCTAGGCGGCAATGATTTGGGCACTTGTAAGGGCGTTGAGGTTATCCTGGCCATTAAAAAAGATTTCCAATTCATTGCCGAACGTTGGCCGCAGGTGCATTTGGTGTGGTCGGAAGTTATCCCTCGTAGGTTTTGGCGAGGGGAGCAGGGTGGCGCGGCTTTGGATAGGGTGAGGAGGAAATTGAATGCCGCAGTGTCTCGTCATGTAGAGGGTTTGGGGGGGCGCGTCATTAAACACCCCCGTATACGTTTCGAGGAGGTTGAGTTTTACAGGGAAGATGGAGTGCATTTGGCAGGGGAAGGTTTGACATTGTTTGTTTCAGCTCTTTTGTCGGGCATTGCTAGAAGTTAGTGGTCCTGTTAGCTGGTGGCGGTTCGTTGTCTAGGGACACCATTTGGCGGAAGGCAGTGCTCCTCGGCGGCTCAATTTAGTGCAGCTGAACTTGGCTAGCATCCCCCCTTTGAGAGAGGCGAGTCGGTTGCTGCCTTAGGGGAGGACCAGGTCTCCATCTTATGGAGGGATCAGCACTGTGCTAGATTAAGGGGGGATGGTACTACTCAAGGCAGCTCACATCGGGTGGTGGATTATCCACCTCCTTCTTAGTAATACTCTTAGATGGGCTGTAGCCGAGGTAGCACTGCTTTTTCGCCACCATGCTCGATCATTACAATCTTAATTCATAATCTGATTTCAATAAATTTGGCTGCGACCTCTTTTTTGCAATCTATATCGTTGTCAGTGTCTTTATTTTAGTGATAAGTTTAATTTAAGTATGGTAAAATAATAAAACTATGGGTGACTTAAAGCACGCGAATGCTAGAATAAGCATGAGAGGACATAAGCACCCTGTTTTTTATTGTGCTAATACTGGTTAAAACTGGTTTGGGGGGTTGCAGTCTAGTTATAGGTCAGGTTAGTGGGTCAATCAGTTGTGTCAGCCTATCAGAGACCTGTTTGGGCGGGCTCTGTTTATGAATATTAGGGCGCTGGGAGGAGTCAGCTTTCTCTTTTCCAGTTGTGATCCCACCCACCCACCATAGGTTTATTGAATCGGCTTGTGCCGATGTGTTTCGTTGGAATGTTGTTTTATATGTTTTTCTTCTAACAGGGGAGGCGCAGCTGGCGGAAGGCAGTGCTCCTCGGCGGCTCAATTTAGTGCAGCTGAACTTGGCTAGCATCCCCCCTTTGAGAGAGGCGAGTCGGTTGCTGCCTTAGGGGAGGACCAGGTCTCCATCTTATGGAGGGATCAGCACTGTGCTAGATTAAGGGGGGATGGTACTACTCAAGGCAGCTCACATCGGGTGGTGGATTATCCACCTTCTTCTTAGTAATACTCTTAGATGGGCTGTAGCCGAGGTAGCACTGCTTTTTCGCCACCATGCTCGATCATTACAATCTTAATTCATAATCTGATTTCAATAAATTTGGCTGCGACCTCTTTTTTGCAATCTATATCGTTGTCAGTGTCTTTATTTTAGTGATAAGTTTAATTTAAGTATGGTAAAATAATAAAACTATGGGTGACTTAAAGCACGCGAATGCTAGAATAAGCATGAGAGGACATAAGCACCCTGTTTTTTATTGTGCTAATACTGGTTAAAACTGGTTTGGGGGGTTGCAGTCTAGTTATAGGTCAGGTTAGTGGGTCAATCAGTTGTGTCAGCCTATCAGAGACCTGTTTGGGCGGGCTCTGTTTATGAATATTAGGGCGCTGGGAGGAGTCAGCTTTCTCTTTTCCAGTTGTGATCCCACCCACCCACCCTATGTTTATTGAATCGGCTTGGGCCGATGTGTTTCGTTGGAATGTTGTTTTATATGTTTTTCTTCTAACAGGGGAGGCGCAGCTGGCGGAAGGCAGTGCTCCTCGGCGGCTCAATTTAGTGCAGCTGAACTTGGCTAGCATCCCCCCTTTGAGAGAGGCGAGTTGGTTGCTGCCTTAGGGGAGGACCAGGTCTCCATCTTATGGAGGGATCAGCACTGTGCTAGATTAAGGGGGGATGGTACTACTCAAGGCAGCTCACATCGGGTGGTGGATTATCCACCTCCTTCTTAGTAATACTCTTAGATGGGCTGTAGCCGAGGTAGCACTGCTTTTTCGCCACCATGCTCGATCATTACAATCTTAATTCATAATCTGATTTTAATAAATAAGGCTGCGACCTCTTTTTTGCAATCTATATCGTTGTCAGTGTCTTTATTTTAGTGATAAGTTTAATTTAAGTATGGTAAAATAATAAAACTATGGGTGACTTAAGACCTAATTGAGCCAACTCTTGAAAATGAACAAGGCAAGTAAGAAATGATACAATGTAAACGGCAGGTGCTAACTGTTGTGAGGAAACCCCGTCTCAGATAAATTGTAACACTTTATAATCAGTTGTCCTTTGAATAGTACAGTGACAAGTCCATTAATAATAGAACCTCCTCATGAGCGCTGGAAATGGTATCATCAGAAGTATGTCCAAAATTTATTACAATATAAATCCTCTGTGTTTATGTTCCAATGAACGATATTGACACAGACACGACGATATGGACACAGCCCGATAGATGAATATATACCTAGAACTTGTATTTGGTAAACTTAAAGGAATCTGAAGGTATAATAAAGTGATTCTTACCCGAACATAAAAAGCTAGCAGTCAATGGGGGAGCGAAGTCCAGATAGATTTTCTGCTGCTATATAATAATCGCTCTGTATATGAGCTCTGAGCTCAGCGCTGACCTTAATGGCAGGTGAGATCCCCGTGCAGGCTTGATGGAATGCCAGTCAGAGGGCAGTGTCCGGATTACCGCTCAAGTACTGACGGGCAGCCGTGTAGTTGTAATTATCAGGGTCTGGTCCTGATAATAGTTCAAAGGAGTAGCAATTTCAATTCAGCAGCCGATCAGCTTGTGAGCCATATCCCGCTGTGTATGTGCAAAAAATGGGGAGTAGCGTAGGCTGGTAGGAAGGTCCCTGATAATATTGCTGTAAAAGAGGTGCTGTGGGCTCTCACTGAAAAGGCACTCCAAGTAAGGTAAGACTAACGCGTTTCTTGGCCCTTTAATTCTCTGGCCATTTCTTTAAAGGCAGTGAACCTCACTTAGCTAGAACTCTGAGATATACCTTGCACAATTGGAAGAATTGAAGGCAGTCACTGTTGGGCCACCAGGAACGATATGTCGACATTCTAACATGTTAGTATTTCATCAGTGCCTACATAATGAATGTTGATAAGGTCAATGTTGACATTATGACCATGTTGATATATCATTCCACACCCGTAGCAGCTATCCCAATTCTTTGTTAAATCTAAACCTGAAGATTTTTGCCAAACTCCGTACCAACAGACTCATTAATGTAGTCATCCCATCCCTAATATTACTGACTTTCTAGCTAATAATAATACTAATAATAATACTACTAATAATAATAATGTTATTGTTACAAGTCGCTGGCATGACTTGTCACTCTCCGACACTGCGGACATCGCGTCCACTACTTCCGCCTCCCGTGTGCGAACTGCAACACCGGTTTCTAGGCAACCTGGACGCTGGATGACGTCACAGATTACTGGGAAAACAGGAGGATGTCCATTAATGTGATTGGTTCCTCACCCTTTTTATACCAGGCAGCGTCCTCATGGCTTTGCCGGCTGTAGCGTCTCCGTATGTGCCCTTCCGGTTCCTGTTGCTAGACTTAGCATTTTATGTGATTTTCTCCCAGCCTTGCTGCATGGTCTGCGTGTCTTCCAGAGCCTGTTGTTCCAGTGGATCCCCTCTTTTCAGCTTCCACTTTGCTTTCTCAGCTCTCAAAGCTGCATCAAAACACCGGCTCTCCAGTCACACTACTGGCACTCAGCTGCACCTCTGGCTCTCAAAGCCGCATCACATCTCTGGCTCTCAAGCCACACTACCGGCACTCAGCTGCATCTCCGGCTCTCAAAGCCGCATCACGCCAATGGCTCTCAAGCCACACTACCGCCCCTCAGCTGCATTTCCGGCTCTCAAAGCTGCATCACATCAATGGCTCTCAAGCCACACTACCGGCATTCAGTCACACCTCCAGCTCTCAAATCTGCATCACGCCAATGGCTCTCAAGCCTCACTACCGGTCCTCAGCCACACCTCTGGCTTTCAAAGCCGCATCACATCAGCGGCTCTCAAGCCACACTACCGGCCCTCAGCCGCACCTGCCGCATCACAGCCACTGCTCTCAAGAAACACTACCAGCCCTCGGTCGCACCTCCGGCTCTCAAAGCTGCATCACATCACCGGCTCTCAATCCGCTACTACAACGAGTTTATGTCCAGACGGCCACGTAAGTACCAGTGAACAAAATTAGTTCTAAGGGAACAGCGGGTGGTTGTTAGTGGCAGAAAACCTCGTTCATTGGGTTCTAGGGGTTCACATAGGGTACCTTAGGTAACCGAAACATTATAGCCAGCCAAAAACAGCAGTGACACGAATGGAGCCTTCTCAGAATCCCGCTCAGCTTCTGGCGGGCCAGATTCAAATGCTTACTCAGAAGGTGCAGGAGCTCTCCCTCCGGGCAGAAGATGTTCATTCCACTTCAGCTCAGATGAGTGTCAAGGAACTCAAGATGCATCTCCCTGACAGATTCTCGGGTGATTGCAAGCAGTTTCTCAATTTTCGAGAAAGTTGTAACATGTTGGATTTGTCATTTTGCTCCTCAGACCTGGGCTTTCGGGTTACCTTCCACTCATAGGGCCCTTCTCTCCGTGGAGGCCTTTTTTAAAGCATTAGGTCTACTCTACTATGATTCAGATAAGGCTGCTATGGCGGAGGCCATTATTCCCTCACTTAAACAAAGGTTGGGAGCAGTGGAAGACTACTGCACTGAGTTTTGTAGGTGGGCAGTGGACTCTGGTTGGAATGATCCTGCTCTTCATAGCCAGAATCGTCTGGGGCTGTCCGAACCTATCAAGGATATCTTGGTTCAGCATCCTGTATCAGAAACACTGAATGATCTTATGCACCTAGTGATTCGCATCGATCGTCATCTCCGTGAACACAGATGCGAGAAAGATCTTCCCACTAGGTCTCCTAGGGTCTCTTCTTGGGGACTTTCGTCTGCCTCCTGAGGAGAAATGAAGAAGGCATTCTCTTGGTCTTTGTATGCACCGTGGTGGCAGAGGACACTCAATTAATAATTGTCCAAACAAGCCAGTAAAAGGGAAGGCCTAAGTGTTCAGGAGAAATTCCATTCAGGCCTCACTTCAGTTGCCCCTACAGATTCTATTCTAGTTCCTGCACTTCTTCAGATCTCTGGAAAGAAATTTTCTACCACCGCATTTCTTGACAGTGGTGCAGCTGGTACTTTCATGAAACTCTCCTTCTTTCAGACCCTGGGAGTCCCTGATTCTCCTCTAAATCACTAAATTTCCATTTGTGGTTTAGATGGGCAGATCTTCCCTGACAGAGTTGTAACTTCTCGGACACCGAAAGTCCGTCTTTCTGTTGGTCTGTTACATTCTGAAGAGATCTCCTTTCTTCTCATACACTGCCCCTTGGCGCCAATCGTCCCGGGTCTTCTCTGGCTCAGAGTGCATAATCCCGTCATTTACGGGGAGACCGGTGAAATCACCAGGTGGAGCTCCAGATGTTTTTCTCAGTGCCTCTCAATTTCTGTTCGGGAATTACAGCTATCTGCTTTAGAACCGTCTTCCGTGGTTCCTCCTCAATACTCTGATTTCTCCAATGTTTTTTCTAAACAAAAGGCCAATGTCCTTCCGCCTCATCGATCTTACAATTATGCCATCAACCTGGTCCTGGGCGCTAAAATTCCTAAGGGGCGCTTATATGCCTTATCAGTTCCAGAGAATAAGGCCATGGAAGAATATATCCAAGACGAGTTGACCAAGGGGTTGATCCGCCCTTCCAAGTCACCTGCTGGGGCGGGATTATTTTTTGTTTAAAAGAAAGACGGGTCACTCAGACCTTGTATTGATTAAGCTGCGGACAACATTACATGGAAGATTGACTTAATAATATAGTCAGTGCCCACACCATTTTCCCAGTTATTTAAGCAGTGTCAGCAGAGCTGCAAATATAGAATAATTGATTTCTGGCATCAAAATTAGATATAACTCCCATTTATCCATAAGCTAAATACAGTTATATCCCTTATATATCATCACCCCTCCACATGCCTCTTTATCTGCCCCTCATAAGAGATTAGTGATGAAAATATGGGCATGGCATCTAAACAGTAAAGAGAGATGCCTCCATCTTTCTCCTCACATCATGTCACTACCCCTGTCACATGCAGCCCTGTCCTCACTAACCTTTCACTCATCTACTGATATACTCTGTGCTGCTGGGGGACACTGCTCCTTCCACTATATAACTCTCAGTCTATGGCTTCCTGCTGCCTCCATCTTCCTCCTCACATCATGTAACTGCCCCTGTCACATGCAGCTCTGTCCTCACTAACACATCACTCATCTACTGATATACTCTGTGCTGCTGTGAGACCATACTCATTCCACTATATAACTCTCAGTCTGTGGCTTCCTGCTGCCTCCATTCCCCTCCTCACATCATGTCGCTGCCCCTGTCACATGCAGCCCTGTCCTCACTAACGCATCACTCATCTCCTTAAATACTCTGTGCCGCTGGGGGACCCTGCTCTTTTCACTATATAGCTCTCCGTCTGTAACTTCCGGCTACCCCCATTCCCCCTTCTCACATCATGTCACTTCCCCTGTTACTCGCTGGCATAATAAAACATGATTTCCAATAGTACTCTAATTAATATCCTGAACTAATAGGTGATACTATAAACATTCTCACAATCTCAATAAATGTATTACAATAATGCCCACATTAATAAATAAAATAATATTTTTGAATAAATTCTGCTCCTGCCACTGAAGCCTGCGTGGACTGAAGGACAGCAGTTTGGCCTTTGGATGGCCGATCACTCCATTCCGTCCTATCACACAAGGGTAATATGGTTTGCATTCTTAACCAAATTAGAGTATTCTCTTTGGATCCATGAGCTTGTGTGAAATACAGCGTTAATTTAATTGTAAAACGTGATAACATGCGAACACTGGGTTGGAGATTCTACCTTCCTGCCAGTCAGTGATGCACAAGGCAGGGATCTGTGAGGATACAGGGTTTTCATGAGATGTTACATCACCTCAGCACATTGGAAATACTCAGCAGAGGAACGTTTATGATATTTACAATTATCACATTTCATCTCCCATTTGCCAGATGTCCCTCCCTTGAGGCAAAATAAACACTGAACGACAGTGTAAATGTAACTTATGTAATATGTTTTCATTTTTTATAGTGAAGGAAACTTGCTAAGAGACTGCACGGGAGATCTATTCTCAGAACAACAACGTTGCCTGATCTGTACAGTAAATAGTATCAGAGAGCTATTATTTTATAGAGGCCACCTATAAAACATTGTATAATAACACTCACAATAGTCAATGCCTGAAGACAGAAGGATGATGAAGGTGTTACAGGAGCGTTACTAGAGCCAGATAGAGATGGATGATGAGTGTGATACTAGATCACTACTAGAGCCAGCTGGATGATGGGGGTATTACAGGGACACTACTAGAGCCAGCTGGGAGATGGGGGTGTTACAGGATCACTACTAGAGCCAGATGGATTATGAGTGTGTTACAGGTGCACTTCTAGAACCATATGGATGATGGGGTTTTTACTGCATCACTAGTAGAGTCAGCTGGATGATGGGGTATTACAGGATCACTACTAGAGCCAGCTGGTTGATGGGGTCTTATGGGATCATTGCTAGACACAACTGGATGATGGGGGTGTTACAGGAGTGCTACTAGAGACAACTGGATGAAGGGGGTGCTATGGGAATGCCTATAGAGCCAGCTGGATGATGGAGGTATTACAGGATCACTACTAGAGCCAACTGGGTGATGGGGGTGTTACAGGTTCACTACTAGAGCCAGCTGAATGATGGGGGTGTTACAGGATCACTACTAGAGCCATCTGGATGATAGGGTCTTACAGTTTCACTACTAGAGCCAGCTGGAGTATGAGAGTTTTACAGTTTCACTACTAGAGCTAGATGAATGATGGCAGTTGGCGTGCCATAGGTCACTTACCCTTACTGTGCTGAACACATTCATCTTTAGATTCCGGACATTACTTCCTGCGCCACTGGCTGTCACACAGTCTCAAAGCATAAGGGGTCTAGTTACTGAGCAGTGTTAGGAGACAGAGTGAAAAGTGATAAGAAAGTGATAAGGTGCCAGCCAATCAGCTCCCAACTGTCATTTTTCAAACACAGCCTGTGAGATGACAGTTGGGAGCTGATTGGCTGGCACCTTATCACTTTCTCTTCACTTTTCATGCTGTCTCCTGACACTGCTTAGTAACTAGACCCCAAAAACATCTACCTCCAGACATAGCGCCTGATTTTGAGTTGGAAGCAAAGTGGGCTTGCGGGCACATCTCGTGGATGTCAGCATACTGTGCAGGCGCCAAAGGAAGAAATTGGCAAATGCCCATGCACCAAATCAGGCACGAGCGCATGGACTGTGATGGCTAGTGTGCCCGGATTTATCCAGCTGACTACGGGCCACACTGTCAGTGATATGTGTTTCTGGGTGGTAACTGGGCAGAGACCATGTGATCGCATGTAACTGCTCCAGAGCACTGTAAGCGTGTCAGCTGACCACTCTTTTGGACACAGCATGGGGTGGATGCAAGTACTGATATTAATGATGACGACTGCGGATGTATAAACAGTGGGTAGGGTTTCTGTATACACGAGAGGATTCTTGCATTGGTATAAATAAGTAAGCTACAGGCGACCGGAAAAGTGGCCATGGGTGCCTGCGCTTCAGAATCAGGCACACAATGCTTGCTAAGATGTTCTGCATGTCGGCGTTAATTACGCCGGTATGCATAAACAAAAGCACAAAGGACAGCTCTCTCGGTAAGATCTGTCCTTTGCGAATGAGAGACTTCCGGGTCTATGACCCAGAAGTCCATCTGGTGTCATTCTGCACATGCGGGGATTGAGAGCGATCTGATTGGATCCCTCTCACAGCACTCTCTGAAGTCCATAGCTTTCTATAGGGTAGCGCCATCAGGAGATGACGTTACCCACCGTATCCAAGCCCAGGAGTGCATCACATTCTGGAGATTGGTGCATATGAGATGCGGTCAAACCTGCATTTTTGGGGATTTTGGGGCCTATTCATTAAACGTAAAAATTCTCTAGAGATAATTAGGTTTAGAACTCGCATGGAGTTCTACCTAATTATAGGTGGAATTCATCATTCCACCTCTCCATAAGTATCTATTCCGAAAAGCTGTCATTTTTGCGATGACAGCTTTTTGGGAAATAGATACTTTTCCCTGCCTACACTACCTTATCGCATCTGGAAACAGTGCTGCGCATGCGCTGTTACATCTGTAAAACCAGTGCATGCGCAGCACTGCCTACAGATGCGCTAAGTTTGTGTACCCCCCCCCGACCCCCTCCGCTCACCTCCCCCCCCCCGACTTACCTGTCCGCGCAGCAGCCTCCGGCTCCGTCCTGCTGGTCTGTCATGTGGTTTCCCAGCAGACCACATGACAGATTAGAAAAAAAAACAAAACTTTTTTTTTTTCTAAACTTTCTTGTGCTCTGCTGGGGAGCACACATGTCCGGCCAGCCTCCGAAGCCTGAGGACGGAGCAGAGAGCCGGAGGGACTCGTCGGGGGACCTGCACACGCGGATACAGGTAAGTCGATTCTGCTATTCGCCACCTCACAGTGGCGAATAGTAACTGCATCAAATTCCGAAAATTCATAATTTTCGGGAATTTGATGAATACCACAATTTCCACATCCCCATACTAATGTATGGGGAGTGTGGAAATTAACGCAGGGGAACTTAGCAAGGAGATATCTGTGATATCTCCTGTGCTAAGTCTGTTCATGAATGCCAAAATAACGTTATTTAAGGAAAATGTCCTTAAAAACGTTATTTTAGTGTTGATGAATAGGCCCCTTAACCACATATTTTTCACATTTCTGCATCCTGCCCAAAGTACCAACCAGTCAGCTCCTAACTGTCATTTTTCAAGCACAGCCTGTAACATGACAGTTAGGAGCTGATCAGATGATACTTTATCTCTCTCTGAGGCATGATACATCTAATCGTATGTACCTATTGTGTCTTATTTGGCTGATGTAAGGACTGTTTTGCATACTTCAGAAGTTGATATCTGTGATGAGGTCTCAGGGATAACTTTTCAGTGAAGATTATTTTGATGCTGTACCATGGACCCCTACTCTGGGGTCAATGAAAGGGGCTCGATATGATATGTCAACAGTCATCATGTCATGTCACGGTTGACCATGACAGTGATGAAATGTTAGAATGTCGATATATCATCCCTGGTGGCCCAGCGATGACTTACCTGGTCCTGACGGCTGCAGCAGCGTCTTCCGGGTCACAAAGGTCATGAAGAACCGCGGAGAGGTAAGTATTAAAAAGTATGGGTACAGGGAGTGCGGTGTGGGCCCCCCCCTGGACCCATGGGCCGATGTGCACGGCACTCCCTGCACCCATTATAGATACGCCCCAGATCCTCATGTTCCTACACTGGAAAGAGGAGTTACATGAATGGCGGAAATACTGACAGTCCAGCAGCTGCTCCACACCCAAGTCACCTGTGGGCTCAGGGGCCCGTGCCACAGCCAGAGCTGTATTGAGGGGGGCATCAGGGGAACTACAACCGAGTAGTACTCATTTACAATTGGTTACAATCTGACCAATCGCTGCTCAGTTGCTGCTTTGAGCTATATTGGGATTTAGGTAAACCTGGAGCGTATGCATAAAATGAAAACTTTTTTTAATTCAATTTTTTCTGGTTTTCATGATCATATGTCATAGGTAGGACCAGGAACAGGCAAAGCCATTAATTTAGTTCTCTACAATAGGGATACATCACATACATGTGCTTAGGGTAGAATACACATTAACTACAGCCCTGGGTGTCCAGTGCTAGAGAATATCTTTGTGCTACATAAATTAAATGTACCACTAATAGACTAGTTAATGAATTAAAATAAAAGCCAACTGCCATCCGCTATACAGGTGCTGGACAAGTAGTGAGAAGAGACAATTCTGGAAATGTGATGTTTTGCTTTCCCACAATCATCAAAGGAGACTTCGACTTTAAACTACTTCACAGGTTCACAGCAGACAGAATAAAACCCTCCAGGTGAGTCATCTTCTTCCCCAATGTTCAGCATCAAGGGGGAGAGTCATAAATCAAAAGCGACTCTCATATATGAGTTGGAAAGGTAAAACTTTTATTTGTAGACGAGGTGAGACAAGTAATACATCAGAGCAGGCCCTGTGTATAAGGTATTGCTTCAATTATTGTGTTTTCTTTTCTTCTGCAGTCATCGGTCCAGTGTAGACAGGAATGAATCCATTACACTGTTGCCACCTAGGGTCCTGTTTGTACAGACATCAGTCAGAGACAGGAGGACTCTGGAGGTGGGTAATGCAAAAAAAAAAAAAAGGGGTGAGGGGGGGTCTTGTATGTGATGAACCAAGACGATGGATTTAACAGGCGATGCCACTCGTCGCATCTTTAAACAAAAACTGCTGTCTTCCTGGCCGGGGCACAGCTTTTCTCTATCATTTTTGGAGACAAGACAGAGAGAAAACTCTACGGAAAATAATACGATAGTCACACACTTTCGATCAGTTGCCTGAATTGTTATTTATACCACCATTAAAGCTGTTACCATTAGCTGTGTTTTGAAAGTGGAAGGAGGATGTATTTTAAGTTTATATTTAGACAGGCGAAGAGGAAAAATAAGGGGTTTTAGCATGCATTTTCTCTCTGCAAATGATAGCCAGCCATCAGAGGTCGCACAGGAGAATATTGTAAAAGCACATTAATGTTGCTATTACCGCTAATGGAAAGCAAAGCAAATCCTAGCAGCATTACTGTGGCACAGACACTAACCCCAGTGATGATGTCTATATAAGACCAGCTTTCCCTCGTACACTACAGTTCACTACAGTTTCATGGCTTTATGTTTGTTTAACCCCAGTGTCGATTGTACTGTACCTTAATACTCCTTTCAGACCCGGTAATTTGCTGGGGCAAGCCTGGTCCTTTTTCTGTGTGAAAGGGTCAACCCGGGTTGAAATTCTTGGGACTTTGACCTTGGTCGCTACCAGGGTTATTCCCGGGTCCGACCCGGGTAACCTCCTGTGTGAAAGGCATGACCCGGGTCACGATGACCTGGGTCATACCTAAAAGGAGGTGATTGGAGGGCACAATGGGCGCTTGGAGATGACATGAACTCGGGTCACGCATGCCTAGCAGCTCTGACGGGGAGGAGGTAACACAGCTACTTCTGTAGCTGCAATACTAACTGAGGGGACAGTAGCTTTTCGGAGAAGTTGTCCCCGCACCGGAGCAATGATGAATTGCTCCGGTATAAACTATCCCTCGCTGCGAGTTGGATACTTAAGTATCCCTCACAGCGAGATCAAACTTAATCATCGGAGGCCGCTGAATAGGCCTTTCAATCACAATTCAGTGTTTGGCTGGATTGAGTTGAAATTATTAAATAAAAGGAAAGCACCAGGATTAAAATATAGCATTTATGTAAAAACAATTGCAAAAAAAAAAACACATTACAAAGGGACAGCACAATTGGCGTAGTAGTCAGCATTACTACTTAACAGCCCTGAGGTCTTTGTTTAAATTCTTACTAATCTGTATGGAGTTTGTTTGTTCTCCTTGTGTCTCATCTCATAAACCAAAAACATACTGGTAGGTTAATTGGATTCTGACAAAAAAAAATTACCCTAACGCGTGGGTACATGTGATAGGGGAATATAGTGTGTTAAGCTCCACTGGGGCAGGGACTAATGTGAATGACTAAATATTCTCCGTAAAGCGCTGCAGAATGTGTCCACTTTATAAATAACTGAGTCCTATGGGAGCTAAAGCAGGAAGAGAAGCTACGTATAAACTCTGTGAAATTGGCGAATTCACCACAGTTTTCTTTTCTTTACATAGAGAGAAGAGAACAAAATATCTTCTCTCCAGCTAAAATGCTGGAGAAAAAAACATTTTTACAGTTACTAAATAGAGCCCATGGTCACTTGTTATAAGCAATGAAAAGATGCAATACTGTGTAATAAATGAGTCAAAGACTGGAATCTGGAACCAAAATTACGCTGTGGCTGAACTACTGTGCAGTATTCAAGATCTAAATTATTCAATGACTTGAGTGCAATGAGATCAAGTTTATTGAACCACTTTTTTTTTTTTATTTAATATATAATGCAATTTGTGAAACTACAAAAACTTTCAGAAATTGTACAAATTACAGTACTTTAAAAAAATATATTGTAGTCCTATGCTGAACAGTACAAACATAGAGATGCGCATCGCATCGAGCTTACGGTAGACATGATATAAACTTACGTACATGCTTTTTTTTTGCTTATGAAATAAGCATTCGCTGATGGGCAACAATAACATTCAAAAAGTTTTCTAATACAGCAGGTAGAACTCCTTGGGCCTGATTTAGACCCTCTCGTAAGCGGCCGCTCGCTCGTATGCAGCCGATGTTATGCAATTGCGCATGTTTATGTATCGCAGTGCACGTGCAAACTAGTCCAAGTGATGTGGTAGCGCTCGCTCGCCCAGCAAAGACAGCCCAGTGGAATGGGTGACAGGAGAGGCCGTTTGTGGGTGGTAACAGGGGCAGGGCAGTAGTAACGGGGAGTGGAGGTGCGAACCCAGGCATGCCTGAGTGTTTCAACGCCGTTTCAGAGGCGTGCATAATTAACAGGCAGCGTCATAGTACACGTCACCTGGTTGATTTTTACACAGAACTGCTCGCAGTGCTTGCGGTAGGGTAGAGTCAACTGCAAGCACTGCGGTCTGATCCAATGGTTCCCGATGTACCGATGGTTGTATATACTTCCTGAAGATGACGTTCGCTAGTGGGAAGCTAAAGACAGGTTGGTGGGCATCTATAAACACAAAGTGATCGCACGCCAATACATAGTGGGTGTGCTTATGCCTTGCCATGTGATCGCCTGCCTTGACGTCACTTTGCTGAATTTCCATACGCTTGGAGCGAGCGGCCGCATCTAGCGACCGGGTCTGAATTAGGTTCTTTGTCCTGTGTGAAAAACAGAAAAATTGGTAAAATAAGTACACAAAATTATAATGTATGGCACAGCAGTGGAGAAAGCACCTATCAGCATCAGCGGTGCAATCGCAAACAGCCAATCGCAAGTTGACCCTGACCAATAATAATTTTCTTAGTCTAATACTGTAGGTAACCAGGTTTACATCAGTCCATAGTTGCACGTCCTTACCCCTACTTGGCCCCTTCCTTTACCCCTCACATCTCTCCTCTCAGCTAAGGACGTACATCTTTCATCATCCTCTATCACCATTTTGCCCATTTTCCAGGCGGTTTTTACAGCACTGACACCGGCGCCGACGTAGGACTCCAGAGTGGTAACTATAATATAGGTGCAGGGTGTGTGGTGTGGACCCATGTCTTCCGCACACCCTGCACCCGCCCCTGTTTCTACTCTCTCCTTCTCTCTCGCAGGCGGCACAGGTGAGTAGACTCTGGCACTGTGCTAGAGTCTACTGCGTATGCGCAAGTCTCCAAGAACACAATGCCCATGCATCGGAGATGCCAATTCAGTACTCCAGAGATGTAAGTATAATACACGGGTGCAGGGTGTGCTGGTTTGGGCCCCCTGGACCCTGTTGAGAGGAGTGTGCTACTGTGCAGACTCCAGTCTTCCTGTCCATCCAGGGAGGCTTCATGTCTTGTACCAAGATAACCACTAAGGTCACTAATGAGCATGTGCAGGGGCCATCTTGTCTTTACTCTGTACTGTGTAAGAGTGACATAGTGGGAGATATTATTAGTCTCTTACTTAGCTCCTAGAGAGTACCTGGTCAATACATTCTTAGAAAGCTGTTCCAGCATCCCGGTACAGCTACCCATTTACAGCATACACTCACCGGCTGGTGTGTTGTATAGACCACCGCTCCGTTCCATTACCATGTAACAGTGAGTACGGCTGTACCTACTATACTTTAATAAACCAACACCACTGGTTAAGTAACTGGGCTGTTCAAAGTTTAAGTCATCCGCTGGTGTGAGCCTAAATAACTCTGCAATATATACACCTGCACACATATCATTAAGATCAGACCTAGGGGTCCTTGTGCTCCGCACACCCTGCACCCAATATAGATACGCCACAGATCTTTTCCCTCATCACCTTCTATCTCTCTCCTCACAGTACTCTGCCTTATTCCTGTATGTCACCCAGTGACATCATCTCCCCAGATACTTTATTCCTGTATCCAGGCAGAAACCAGTAGAATGATTGGATAATACTCTGAAGCACATTGACCATTTTACACCCCCAATGTCTTTATATATATATCTGACCCGAATGGTCCGAAAGCTTCAACTAAGTAATGATGAATAGCAGTGGCGTAACTAGGGCAGGGCGAGCAGGGTGCATGCCCTGGGCGCCGTGGGACCGACGGCGCGGGGGGGCGCCACCGTCCACGGTCCGGCCCGCCCTAGTTAGCCGCAGTGAGTGCGGTCAGCGCTACACATTTACACAGGACCGGCACTAGGCTTCCAGCGCCGGTCCTGTGCTGCACAGCTGAGCCCGTTCCCTCCCCCTGAGCGCTTGCCCAATAGCGCCAGGAGGCGGGCTCAGGCTGTGCATAAACAGCAGCCGATGAGAGTCAGACAGACTCTCATTGACTGCTGCAGCACCCACTGCAAGAGCTGGACTTCCGTCCGGCTCCTGCAGTGGGTAATGGGACAGACGTCATGACATCATGACGTCTCTCCCATTATGCTGAGCGCGTCAGCCCGTGAGGACTGGCGGGCGGCGGCGGGAGAGGTGTCGCGGTCCAGAGCAGCAGTGTGGATTCAGGTAAGTATGTTTTTAAATATTTTTTTTTAAAAACCTGTCAGCACTACTGGGGGCACAATGGGGGAGGGGGTGGCTACCACTGGGGGGGACCTCTACTGGGGTGGGGGCACAACGGGTGGGGGTGGCTACTACTGGGGGCACCATTATTGGGAGGACCTCTACTGGGGGGGGGGGGCTATTACTGGGGGCACCATTATTGGGAGGACCTCTACTGGGGGGGCTATTACAGGGGGCACTTAAACGGGAGGGGGAACCTCAACTGGGGACCACTACTTGGGGGGGGGAACTACTACTGGGGGCATTATAAAAGGGGCCTACTACTAGGGGCACTGCACTGGGGGGACCACAACTGGGGGCAATAACAGGAAGGACCACTACAGGGACCACTGGATAGGGAGGGTCACTACTGGGGGCCTGCATCAGGGGGACCACTACTGGGGGCACTGCATGGGAGGGGGAGACTACTGCTGGGGGCACTATATAAGGGGCTTACTGCTAGGGGCACTGCGGGGACCACTACAGGGGGCACTAGATAGGGGGGGATCACTACTGGGTGCCTGCATAAGGGGGACCACTACTGGGAAAACTGCATGGGGGGGACTACTGCTGGGGGCACTATATAAAGGGCACTGCATAGGGGGGGGGGACTACTACTGGGGACACTATATAAAGGGCACTGCATAAGGGGATACCACTACTGGATGCACTGCATTGTGGGGACTGCTAGTGGGGGCACTGCATAAGGGGAACTAATTGGGGGCTGTATAAGGGGGACCACTACTGGGGATACTGTATAAGGGGCACTACTATGGGCCTGCATAAGAGGGACCACAACTGCATACTGGGGGTACTGTATAAGGGGTACTACTGGGGTTAAGGTGCATATGGATAGGAATGTTCAGCGTGAAAATAAAGGGGTGTGTCATGTTGACACGCCCCATTTTTAAGTGACCACGCCCATTTTTTTTCCGTGTGCACCTTCGGCGCGTGCACATATCGGCATTTTTTTGGGGGGGGCTCCCTTATCAAATTTGCCCTGGGCTCCAAATACCCTAGTTACACCACTGATGAGTAGGCCCCTAAATGGTGCTCCAACCAATCAGCTCCAGAAGGCCACGGGCCATGGGGGGTGCGTCCCGATAAGAAGCACATAGGCTTCTATTGAGTACCACCACCTGAAGGTGGCATTACCCACCGGGACGAAGCTTTGTACATATGGGGAATGCGGTAAAACTCACGAAAACTTAATTTTTACAGCATTTTCCCTGATAATACATCCCGCCCTCAGTCTTTAAAAAATAAAATAAAAACAATATCAAAAGGACGTTTCTTCACGCTTCCAAATAAAACTAAGCTAAAAATACGGTATTAAAAGGTACCTTTATCAATTTACAACAGATAACATTACACACCGGGCCGCCATCAGGGGGGGACCGCCGGGCCTCGAGTCCCGGGCCCAGAGGGAGGGTAGAGGGAGGGGGGACCGGGTAGCAGTGCCGCTGCAGCAGCAGCAGCAAATGATGCAGGGAGAAAGATCGAAGCAGGGCGGCCGCAAGCCAACTTGAGGTCGAGGAACGGCAGCCAATCAGGAGTGGCCATAGCGGCTGCTCCTGATTAGCTGCCGGCCCGCGAGCTTGTTTTGGAGTCAGTGCACATGACGTAACGGCGCGCCAGTGTAGGGTGAGCCGCGGATGAAGAGGAGCGCATCTGCAGTGCTGGTGGACCGTGGAGGAAGTAGCCGCTGCCGGATCCATAAGGTAAGTGGGGGAATGTCTGGGCAGCAGGGGGAGAGTGAGGTGATAAAAATGCAGGGCCTGCCGCTCACACATGTAACTACCTGGGGGGCGGAGGGGGGGGGGGATGTCTGCCGCTCACAGACTTCACTACCAGGGGGGCAGGAGGGGGTGATATGATAAAAATGCAGGGCCTGCCGCACTCACTAAATTCACTAATGGGGGGGGTGAGGTAATAAAAATAAAAATGCAGGGCCTGCCACACGCAGAATATATTCACTAACGAGGGGGGGGGGGGGTGGGTGAGGTGATGAAAATGCAGGGCCTGTGCACAGACTACATTCAATAAGGGGGGGGGGAGAGGTAAAACAAAAAAAGGAAGGGCGCACAGACTGCATTCAATAACGGAGGGGGGGGGGGCCTGCCTATTCTTTCAGTCCCGGGCCCCACAATTTCTGATGGCAGCCCTGATTACACATGTATCGAATCATCAGATAACATCATTAAAAATGTATTAAAAAGATTAGGGGTGAGCGGGTTCGGATTTCTGAAATCCGAACCCCCCCGAGCCCCCCCGATCCGAGTCCGATCCGAGTCAGGCTCGACTTTTCCCGCCTGACTCGGATCTGAAATCGAGGCAAAATGTCAATATCCCGCCTTCCGAGTCTCGCGGGTTTTGGATCCTATATGAGGTACCCGCGTCGGCGCCATTTTCTCACTCGGCTGTGGACAGTGAAGAGGGAGGGTGGGAGTTAGGGCTGTGTAGTGTAGTGTAGTGTAGTGCTGCTGTTGTCCACTACTTCAAAGTCCATAGGGGCTGGCTGTGTTGTGCTGTGCTGCTGTTGTTAATAGGGGCTGAGTCCACTACTTCAAAGTCCATAGGGGCTGGCTGGACTGTGTTGTGCAGTCAGTTCTCCATAGGGGCTGTGTCCACTCCAAAGTCCTGTGCAGTGTCCCAGTCCTAAAGGGGTGCTGTAGTGTTGTCCAGGGGGTGCTCTGTCCATCAGGGGTGCTCCCACCAAGTGCTAAAAAAATAATATATTTTCTGTGTTTGTGAATTGTGTGCGCAGTAGCCGCACGTGCATCAACAAAGTAGTGCCAAGCGTGCGCCTGTGTCATAAGTAAAGGGCCGGCTGGCTTGACCGTTAAAGGGTGCTGTAACCCCCGAAAGTACACTCCAGTCCAAACCAAAAAAAAAATAATTTTCTGTGTTTGTGAATTGTGTGCGCAGTAGCCGCACGTGCATCAACAAAGTAGTGCCAAGCGTGCGCCTGTGTCATAAGTAAAGGGCCGGCTGGCTTGACCGTTAAGGGTGCTGTAACCCCCGAAAGTACACTCCAGTCCAAACCAAAAAAAAAATTATTTTCTGTGTTTGTGAATTGTGTGCGCAGTAGCCGCACGTGCGTCAACAAAGTAGTGCCAAGCGTGCGCCTGTGTCATAAGTAAAGGGCCGGCTGGCTTGACCGTTAAAGGGTGCTGTAACCCCCAAAGTACACTCCAGTCCAAACCAAAAAAAATATATTTTCTGTGTTTGTGCATTGTGTGCGCAGTAGCCGCACGTGCATCAACAAAGTAGTGCCAAGCGTGCGCCTGTGTCATAAGTAAAGGGCCGGCTGGCTTGACCGTTAAGGGTGCTGTAACCCCCGAAAGTACACTCCAGTCCAAACCAAAAAAAAAATTATTTTCTGTGTTTGTGAATTGTGTGCGCAGTAGCCGCACGTGCGTCAACAAAGTAGTGCCAAGCGTGCGCCTGTGTCATAAGTAAAGGGCCGGCTGGCTTGACCGTTAAAGGGTGCTGTAACCCCCGAAAGTACACTCCAGTCCAAACCAAAAAAAAAATTATTTTCTGTGTTTGTGAATTGTGTGCGCAGTAGCTGCACGTGCATCAACAAAGTAGTGCCAAGCGTGCGCCTGTTTCATAAGTAAAGGGCCAGCTGGCTTGACCGTTAAAGGGTGCTGTAACCCCCAAAGTACACTCCAGTCCAAACCAAAAAAAAAATATTTTCTGTGTTTGTGAATTGTGTGTGCAGTAGCCGCATGTGCATCAACAATGTAGTGCCAAGCGTGCGCCTGTGTCATAAGTAAAGGGCCGGCTGGCTTGACCGTTAAAGGGTTCTGTAACCCCCAAAGTACACTCCAAAACAAAAAAATATATATTTTCTGAGTTTGTGACTTGTGTGCACTGTGGCTGCACGTGCATCAACAAAGGAGCAGCGCCAAGCGTGCGCCTGTGTCCCATAAGTAAAGAGCCGGCTGGCTCATTTCTTAAAGGGTGGTGTAACCCACAGAGTGCACTACTCTCCAGCAAAAATAAAAAAATATTTTCTGTGTTTGTGTGCGCTTTAGCCGCACGTATATATCAATATAACATAAATGGAGGACCAAACTTTCACCGATAAAAATAAAATAGGGAAAGATCAAGAACCACTTCCTCCTAGTGCTGTTGCTGCTGCTGGGAGTTGTTCATCATCCCAGAGAGGAAGTAGGAACATCACTACTTTTACTAAACAATTGACCCTCCAACAGTCCCTAGCGATGAGGATGAAGTACGACAGCAGTCATCCTGAAGCAAAACGTATAACTGAGGCCTTGACTGCTATGTTGGTGTTAGACGTGCGTCCGGTATCCGCCATTAGTGCAGTGGGATTTAGACAATTGATGGAGGTAGTGTGTCCTCGGTTCCAAATCCCGTCTAGATTCCACCTGCATCCTCAAAGCAGCAGCGACAAGCGTGCGTCTGTCTGTTAAAGGGTGGTGACACCCTCAAAGTGTGCTACACAAACAATTAAAATATTGTTCTTTTTTTTTCTGTCTTTGTAAAATGTGTGGGCTGTAGCCGCACCTGCATCCTTAAAGCAGCAGCGACAAGCGTGCGTCTGTCTGTTAAAGGGTGGTGACACCCTCAAAGTGTGCTACACAAACAATTAAAATATTGTTCTTTTTTTTTCTGTCTTTGTGAATTGTGTGGGCTGTAGCCGCACTTGCATCCTCAAAGCAGCAGCGACAAGCGTGCGTCTGTCTGTTAAAGGGTGTTGTAACTCTCAAAGTGCTCCAAAAAATAAATTTTTTTTTTAATGTGTTTGTGACTTGTGTGCGATGTAGCCGCACTTGCATCCTCAAAGCAGCAGCGACAAGCGTGCGTCTGTCTGTTAAAGGGTGGTGACACCCTCAAAGTGTGCTACACAAACAATAAAAATATTCTTCTTTTTTCTGTCTTTGTGAATTGTGTGGGCTGTAGCCGCACCTGCATCCTTAAAGCAGCAGCGACAAGCGTGCGTCTGTCTGTTAAAGGGTGGTGACACCCTCAAAGTGTGCTACACAAACAATTAAAATATTGTTCTTTTTTTTCGGTCTTTGTGAAATGTGTGGGCTGTAGCCGCACCTGCATCCTTAAAGCAGCAGCGACAAGCGTGCGTCTGTCTGTTAAAGGGTGGTGACACCCTCAAAGTGTGCTACACAAACAATAAAAATATTCTTCTTCTTTTTTCTGTCTTTGTGAATTGTGTGGGCTGTAGCCGCACTTGCATCCTCAAAGCAGCAGCGACAAGCGTGCGTCTGTCTGTTAAAGGGTGGTGTAACCCTCAAAGTGCGCTCCACAAACAATAAAAATATTCTTTTTTTTTTTCTGTCTTTGTGAATTGTGTGGGCTGTAGCCGCACTTGCATCCTCAAAGCAGCAGCGACAAGCGTGCGTCTGTCTGTTAAAGGATTACATCGGTGACAGCATCCAAGTAGGCATGTCAGACAGTCCGTACCTGTACTGGCAGGAAAAAGAAGCAATTTGGAGGTCCCTGTACAAACTGGCTCTATTTTTCCTGAGTTGCCCCCCCTCCAGTGTGTACTCCGAAAGAGTGTTTAGTGCAGCCGGGAACCTTGTCAGCGAAAGGCGTAGGAGGTTGCTTCCACAGAATGTGGAGAAGATGATGTTCATCAAAATGAATTATCAGCTCTTCCAGGGAGACCAGCCTCCAGAATGTACAGAGGGACCTGTGGTGGTGGATTCCAGTGGGGACGAGTTAATACTCTGTGAGGATGAGGATGTACACACTGAAGAGGGTGAGGAATCGGTGGATGAGGAGGATGAGGATGACATCTTGCCTCCGTAGAGCCAGTTTGTGCAGGGACAGATTAATTGCCAGCTTGTTTTGTGGGGGCCCAAACGAACCAATCATTTCAGCCATAGTTGTGTGGCAGACCCTGGCGCTGAAATGATTGGTTTGTTAAAGTGTGCATGTCCTGTTTATACAACATAAGGGTGGGTGGGAGGGCCCAAGGACAATTCCATCTTGCACCTCTTTTTTTTCTTTGCATTATGTACAGTTTGGGGCCTAGTTTTTCAAACTGCCATCCTGTCTGCCACTGCAGTTTCACGCCTAGATGGGTCACTTGTTTGTGCCGCCCACTCGTGTCGCTTAGCATAGTCATCCAGCTACCTCGGTGCAACCTTTTGGACATAAAAACACTATTGTGAGGTGTGAGGTGTTCAGAATAGACTGGAAATGAGTGGAAATTAAGGTTATTGAGGTTAATAATAGCATAGGAGCAGAAAAACCTACAAATTCTGTGATTTTAGCTGTTTTTATGCTTTTTTTCAAAAAAATACAGATCCAAAACACAAAACCCAGAACCCAAAACACGGAAGGGTGGTTATGGCAAAACCAATCCAGATCGAAAACACGAAGAAAGATCCAGATACAAAACCAAAACACAAAACACGAAAAGTGGCCGGTGCACACCCCTAAAAAAGATACAGTTAAAAGTGAATGGCTGGTGGTGAGAAGCAGATTAATTGTTGCTCATTTTTCTCTAGAACCAATCCTGGGTCTGACCCGAGATTTGCAACAAAGGGCCTGATTCAGACCCGGACGCTATCCGCAGTGCGCTCACTATTGCCTATGGTTGCTAATCTGCGCATGTGTATGCATTGCAGTGCGCGTGCGCAAACTACACAGTGCGCTCGCAGATCCGTCGCTCGCACAGCAAAGCCAGCCCAGCAGAGTGAGTGACAGGCCGTTTGTGGGTGGTGACAGGGGCAGTCCAGTAAAACGGGGGAGTGGAGGTGCGAACGCAGGTGGGCCTGAGTGTTTCAACGCCTTTTTAGAGGCGTGCATAATTAACAGGCAGCGTCATAGTACACGGTACCAGCCATTTTTTTTCTCTGTTTTCCTCACAATGCTTGCGGTAGAAAAAAGCTACCACAAGAACTGCGTTCACATCCGATAGTGGTCGATGTACCAATGTTTTCACAAACTTCCAGGAGATGACGTGGGGCAGTGGGCGTCTCTGCATACGCTAGGGGGAGTCTGCATACAGAAAGCAAACTCTTGTACAGTTAAGATGGGCGTGCTTATGCCTTGGCGAGCGATCGATCCCTGCCGCGTCACTTTCAAATATTTGCATACGCATAGTGCGAACGTATGCTCAAAGCGACCGGGTCTGAATCAGGCTCACAGTTCCAAAATGGGTCAGTCCAGGACAGACCTTATCTACTGTGGCGCCAATCTGGATTATTCCAGTGGGACACTTCTCCCGATGCTTGGAGATGACATCATCTCCAAGCACCAAGAACCCAGAAGTCCTTAAACTGTAAACGGTAGCCGGGTCGAATGACCCGGGGCACCCGTTTACAGTGCAGGGTTTCACGGTTTGTACCCGTGTTAAACCCTGCAAGTTACCTGGGTTGGATCGCCGGATCACTGGACCTGGGAATCCAACCCTGTCCCCTTTTAGACCTAGGAGCAACCCGGGTTAACCCTGCAATAACCCGGGATTTAGCTCTGGTGTAACAGGGGTATAAATGAGGCTGATTAGCAAAGACGCTACTTAGGGCATTATCTGCGTTTTACATACAGTTACCTAGAGCAAATGTCTTCTTTTTTTTTGCATTAAATAAGCATCAATAGTTTGAATTTATGAAGACCACAGTTCTTGACTTTCCAAGCAATATGTCTGGGCACACTTGGTTTAACCATAGATTATGTCAGATTAAAACTGCCCTTCAGTGCTGTCAAATTATAGAAACTCATACGGGACACTTTTAGCAGCCAAATTAATAGGTCCCAGTTCCCTGTAAAATGCAGAATTGATTGCAGTCTTTTGAAGAATCCATTCATTTGTCCAATTTATTAGGTTGTACCTATTGCCGAACTTGCACTGTCTGCTTTTTGTCATTTGGTTCCTGCCTCTTGCAATGACGCCAGTCTCCAGATGCCACTGTCACACAATAAAATCGCTGAGAAACATTTGATATTCTGTGATAATACTAATAGCCTTCTTAAAATTTAGTGTTAACAGCATATAAATCTATTCCCCCAAAAATCTCAGATAGCATCTTAATATTATCAATTATTTAGAAGCCAATGTACAGTATGGGAGGTGCGAGACAGCGGCAGACGTAAGAAGAATACGGTATATTAATTGCATTAAAGCTTTATTTTGGAAAAAAATTATAGTGTTGAACTGTTTTTGTCTGCACTCAGCGGTTTCTATTAAAAGAACTTTCCAAATTAAAATAAATGAAGGGTTTGAGCGCAGGCTACTATAACCTTCGATTAAATCTACCAGTAATACTTTTTTCTTTGTTTTGTAGGAGACCAGAGTAAGAGTTTATTTTCTTTTTGTCTTTTTTTTTTTTTTGCATGTGCAAAATGTAAAATTGCTTTATTTATCATCGTAATCCAGTTCCCCACATGTTGGTCCTGATTCACAAGTCGCAGGTGCATGCTTCTGTTGGTGCGGCTGTTTGCGGATTCGCAACGGCCATAATATGCAAATGCTAGTTTCAGCCACCCCCTTGTGTAAGCCCTGAGATGCCCGCTTTCACCGTGTGACCATGGCCTCTGTGGCTGCAGCGCTGTGTTTGAGAATGCCGATGGCTTCATGGACACGCCAGCGACATTCCCATCACACGACTGTGGATATTATTTTTCTTTCCGTTCACTTCAGGCCACCTCCCAGTCACCAACCATGAACACTCATCACTTTGCCGCCCCATATATAACACCGTCTGCCCCGTTCACAATAGAATCGTTGTGCGCACACTCTGTGTAACGTAGGGATGGGTACAGGATGCTGGCGTTCAGGATCTCAGCAGTCAGAATCCTGATGCTGACATCCCGACAAGGTTAGAATACCGACACTTTGTTGGATGTATGCTAAGCCTCCCCCTCTCCCTACCCTAACCCTGCCTCTCAGGTGCCTAACCCTAACCTCCCCCTTCCTGCACCCTAAGCCTAACACTACACCCTTAGTGCCTAACCCTAGTGCATAACCCTAACCCGGGGCACTGCATAGGGGGACCACTACTGGGAGCACTGTATATGGGGCACTACTGGTGCATTGTATAAGGGACACTACTGGTGGCACTGCATAAGGGGCACTGTATAAGAGGCACTACTGGGGGCACTGTATAAGGGGCACTGCATAGGGGGGCCACTACTGAGGGCACTGTATAAGAGGCACTACTGGGGGTACTGTATATGTGGCACTACTTGGGGCACTGCATAAGGGGCACTACTGAGGACACTGCATAAGGGACACTACTGGGGGCACTGTATAAGGAACACTACTGGGGGCACTGTATATGGGGCACTACTGGGGGAACTGTTTAAGGGGCACTACTGGGAGCACTGTATAAGAGGCACTACTAGGGGCACTGTATAAGGGACACTACTGGGGGGCACTGTACAAGGAGCACTACTGGGGGGCACTGTATATGGAGCACTGCATAGGGGGACCACTACTGGGGGCACTGTATAAGAGGCACTACTAGGGGCACTGTATAAGGAGCACTGCATAGGGGGACCACTACTGGGGGCACTGTATAAGAGGCACTACTAGGGGCACTGTATAAGGGACACTACTGGGGGGCACTGTATAAGGAGCACTACTGGGGGGCACTGTATAAGGAGCACTACTGGGGGCACTGCATAAGGGATACTACTGGGGGCACTGTATAAGGCTCACTACTGCGGGAGGGGAGTCTTTAATAAATCATGCTGACTGTATTTATTTGCCTGCTGCATTCATGTTTTTGAGGTGTGTGTGTGTCTGTGTCAGTCAGTCAGTGTGTGTGTACCCTGTCATAGGCAGGAGTGGTATATTTTCAAAATCCTGTGTTTGCCACTGTAACCCTCCCCCTAACCCTGGTACTTACCTTCGGGATATCGGCGCCAGGTTTCTGACAGGTGTCGGGATTCTGGCGCCTGCATTCTGACTGCCGGGATCCCCTCCGTCGGTATTTTAACCGCATCCTGTAACGTATGCATCGTAGGGGTTTTCAGGACTTTTTGTGCATCCGATTTTTAGCCAACATCGCTGGCTGCAAATGCATCTTTAAGTACTCATGAGCAATTATGACCTGTGTACATCTCTGCGATGGCTTAGTGGACGTATCTGAGTATTTAGTGGCGACCGTGCGTTTGCACGTAAGAGAAAGGTCCTGTGGGTGTGTCGTGTAAAGTTGTGTCCTAGTCTGAGTCGTGCATTTGCTCAATGTGCTCCAAATTCAGTTGCTTCTCCTGCGCCTTCCACGGGGTAGTTGTTACTGCCAATGATAGTGATGGCGGCTGTTCTCGCGGATGGAGTACTGGGTCAAAGACAGCACATGGTTGTGTACAATTAGTCACATCAGCATTTCTTTCCCAATCCGCTCTCAGGGCCTGATTCAGAGCCGGACGCTCTGACCAGAGCGCTCGCTCTGAATCAGTGCCCTCCTACCTGAAAATGGAGCGGCCTCCTGGCCGCTCGCATAGCTGTGGGTGACCACCCACAGCATATGCGAGCGGCCAAAAAGGTGGTCGCGATGGTCAAGACCATCGTGACCATCGGGCTTGCGATGAGACCCTGCAGTAGGGTCTCGCTGCCGCAAGCCCAGGAGTGATTTTGGCTCTATCAGAGCCAAAATCACTCCCACTGACATCATTACTGATGTCAGTGGGGCCGGCTTCAGACGGTAGGCGTTCCCATGGGAACGCCTCCTTCTGGCAGCCACGCCCCGGCACGCCAACCAAAGGGGGCGTGCTGTCAGTCACCATCGACAGCACGGCCCCTTTGGTGCGAGACCCCGAGCGACATATTCCTTGTCGCTCGCTGGGTCTCGCGCATGCACATGACGGAGCTCCCTCCGTCGTGCGCATGTGCATTCGTCCAACATCGACCCGCTTGCGAGCGTCCTTTGCTCGCGAGCGGGTCTGAATGACCCCCTCAGTGGGCACCTGGAATTGCGTTCACATTATTGATAATTCAGAGGTAGACGAGGACGTGGCTGTTTCGTCTCATTGCGTATTTAGACGCACCATCAGAAGCAGCATAGAAGCTTGGACCAGCCTTATGGCAGGTGCAATATTGCCGTCTGAACATGGCGTCCTGTGTCAGTGCAACTGCGTCTTAAGATGCAGCCGCTGTCAGTGATATTCCCCTAATGCGCCCGCGTCTGACTAGACACCCCTTTCTTACCAGGAACACCACTGAAATCCCAATCTCTTGAGTACAAATTTGTTCTGTGGCTCCTGCTCCAAACTATGGCAGTTTGCGTCAGATATCACCACTGTGTCTGCCTTTAAATCAGACCCCTTGGGCGACTCAGAATTAGGCCCAATGCGTCCAGCTGCCCGTGTTCTTCTGCTGTCCGTCATAGCTGATTTAGAGGGAATGAAAAGTTGATATGACACTCAGCTCGGTTATAAATAATACCACTGCGCGTAATGTGAGATACAAAATACAATTTGATGACAAACTTTTCTGTGATTACTATTATTATTATTATTATTATTATTATTATTTTTGCATGGTTGAGGCATTTTTCAAATATGCCAGGCATACATTGCCAGATAAAATGCCTGTTAGTCTGCAGATATTGCGGGCATACACTTGGCGGGATGCATCAATGAGAAAAATGCGGTCAAACCCCAAAAATGTGGGTTTGACCACATTTCTCATATGCACCAAACCCCGGAATGTGATTCACTCTTCACACTTGGTTGCGGTGGGTAACGCCCTCTTCCTGATGGCTTCTATCGGGAGTGAGCACAGAGAGTGATCCAATCGGATCCCTCCAAGCACCCACCGAGCCACGCGCGTCCTTCTGCGCATGCATAGAAGGACGCCGGAGGCGCTTCTGGGTCATAGACCCGGAAGTCCGCCCATTGCAAAGGGCCACTCCTACCGACAGAGCGGTTCTTTGCAGTGATCTTCATGTATACAGGCGTTACCAATGCCAGTATGCATCAGATGACTGGCGGAATGCATCGTGGCTGGGCATACACTGCCCAATGCGGCCGACATTTTAACTTCCAGATACCGCATTGGATGAGCATGCTGGACGATCCGGCATGCCCGACTGATCAATATTTAACCCATGGTCGTCCGCACACACGCTACAATTATCAGGGCGATCCCCGGATATCGGGCACATCGGCCCGCTAATTGTAGAGTGTATGCCAGGCATATGTAATAACCATATGTTTGTCCCATGCAATCCTGAATTATTTTACTGCTGCCTGCCAGGGCCATAACTAGCACAGAGCGCAGGGCTCTGTGGGCAGCACCGTGCCACCCCACGGCCCCTGCTTCTAGCTGGAGGGTGCCTGGAATGGCATCCTGCAGCCAGCACCGCTGTGGCAGTGCTGTCTTTAGCGTCCATTAGACACTGCAGGCATACAACCTGCCATAATTACAGCTGCCTGGAGCGTCTTCAAGACGCTTCGGGGCACTGCTGCAGCTTCAAGCGCGTCATCATGATGCTTACCTCCCAACATGGCCCTCTCCAGGAGGGACACAATGCTCTGGTCCTGGACTTCCCTGGTAATTTATGATTGGTGGCAGCTCCAGAGGTGGACCTGCAGCACAGTCCAAAATTCAAATGGGGGAGTCACACCAACTGCCAGTGAGTCCCAGCCAGTGATGTTTGGCAGCGTGTGAAATGACAGTTGGTGTGACTCCCCTATTTGAATTTTGAACTGCGCTGCAGCCACAGCTCTTATCAGGGAAGTCCAGGACCAGAGAATTGTGTCCCTCCTGGAGTGGGTCATGTTGGGAGGTATGATGATGTCACACAGAATAGGGGCGGGGCCGGCACAAGGCGCTCAAAGTCCTAGTTTCAGCTCTGCTAGCTACCTTTATCTAAATTCATATGTTATCTTCCAGTCTCTAGCCTCCCTATCAAAGTTTACCCTCAGGGGTAAATTTACTAAAGGGAGAGTTTTTAGAAGTGAGTTATAGAAGAGATGTTGCCCATAGCAACCAATCAGATTCTAGCTATTTTCTTCTAGAAGGTGCTAGTTAAATGTTAAGTAGAATCTGACTGGTTGCTATTGGCAACATCTCTTCTAAAACTCACTTCTAAAAACTCTCACCTTAGTAAATTTACCCCTTATACTAGAAATCCCCTTCTATGTATATAAATAGGGCTTTCCTGATCCTGTAAATACTTTTCTCTGTTCCTCACCTTGCTGGAGACTGTCGGCTCTGCAGTTTTTTCTGATAAGGTATTTACGCAGTCAGTTGCAGCCAGTGTTAGACTGGGGCAAAAAGGGACCACTGGGGGAATGCAGTTGTAGGGGCCCATGCTTAAGGGGTTTGGTCATCCACCAAAGGGGATGTGGCCATTGGCTAGCCACCACAGTTGCATTATGCAAATATTGGTGTCGTTTCTATAGAAGAAAACCAAGAACTGATATTTTTCAGTGGTCCACAAGGTAACTGACCCTCTAGTAGAGTAACAATGTACAATTCAATGCACAGTCTGGAACCTGACCCCTAGAGGAGGGGGTAGGGCTCTCAGGCAGTGAGGCCCACTGGGGATTTTCCCTGTACTCCTGTAGGCCAATCCAACCCTGGCTTCAGCTTGGCTTAGTCTTGGAAGTAGTCACAATTATTAATTATTTTTTTTTAATGTTGGGCTGTTTGAGGGGGATAGTATATATATATATATATATATATATATATTTTTTTTTTTTTAAAGAAAATAAACATGATTTGTTAAATAATGATGCTAATTATTAAATGTGGTGCTATTGATTTAGCTGTGGGGCTGGTTTCGGGGAAGGTGGACTAGAGCGTTCACTTACTGCCTTGCTTTCCATAGATCATGTATGTATCCTTCATTTAAAGAGCGGCCCAGCATCCCAGGAACCAGACAGGCAGTAACCGAGTGTCATACACAAACTGCACCAGGTAGTGAAAGCTGCAAGAACTGGTGGAAGAGAGCAGTACAGTCGGCCCACTGTCCTGATCTTGGTGGGGCTGTCACAATTTTATGGGCCAGATTCAATTAGCTGTGATAAATCGATAAGTTATAACAGGCGATATTATTGCATTTATCGCCTATTCCGGCAATGCAAGCTCCCGTTTTTTGACAAATCCTATTGTACAACAGGCGAAAACAGATACGTCCGATCATTTTTCATGGTGAAAAAGGCGAAACTTCTTCACATTTAGGGAAATCAGGGCCTGATTCAGAGCCGCTCGTAAGCGGCCGCTCGTTCGCTCCGAGCGATGTACGCACATCTGCGCATGCGTATGGGTTGTAATACGCATGCGCCAACCAGTCATTGCGGTCGGAAAACGTGTGTTCGCAAAATTGCGAGTGCCTACTAATTTGAGTGACAGGATGAGGCGTTTGTGGGTGGTAACAGGGGAAGGTGCTTGAAAACGGGGAGTGGAGATCCGAACACAGGTGTGCCAAACGGTCAAAACAGGCGTTTGTGCATAATTAACAAAGCAGCGTCATCGACCACGTCACTTGGTTGTCTCTTAGCCTGAACTGTTCGCATGATTGCGGTAGGAAAATCCAACCACAAGCACTGCGAGCAGTTCAGATGCCTTTCAATGTACTCGATTATTCTAATAAATAGCGGAGATGACGTATGATGCGAGCGGCCAGGGGGCGTCTTTTCAAAATAGCGAGCACATGTTTCGTTCGCTCGCTCAGACATAGAGCGTCAACAAACCGCAATGCGCGAGCGCTCAATTTAAATAGCCGGCCCCTTTTTCTGAAGGAGCAAGCGCAAATAGCGTCCGGCTCTGAATCAGGCCCTCAGTCTGTACCCCTAAAAAAAGACTGGCTGACATAGGAAATGAATATAGAAGTGTTTTAATGGCCGTTATAAAAGTAATTTGGGTTATTAAATTGGGTCAGTTGGCTGTTACCTGCGTATTTGCATAAGTGTTGAAAAATTATAAAAAGCAATTTTTTTTGAGAAGATAACTGCTGGACGTAAATTGGGGGGGTACATTAAAATGTGTGTAAGTATATTTTTGTGTCTATAAAGTGCACTTTTAATTTTTTTTTTAAATTCACCTGCTGCAGCCACCTGCAATGTTTACAACACCTGTCGCATCCATACAGCACCCCAAAATACCCGTCTCACTATTTAAAACCCGTTTTCAACTACTTTTATTTTTTTCGACCTTAAAATTGACATGTCATTTTTGCACAAATTACGTTAATTAAACACAACTTTTTGGTTGATTTATCATTAGGGAGTGTCCAAAGGGTTCTGAAACAAATCCCCACATTTTTAGCCAAAAATAGAGATTTTGCAGTTTTTTCCCGGCTCTGAGATGGTGAAAACTTATTGGCGTTTTCTGTCTATGCAAGTATCGCACATGCAATAATTGAATTGCGTGATCACAATCACTATATATATATCACTATATATTGCATCACATTGATGTGATATAGAGTGATGTTTAGTAGCCATTCATGTAGACTTACCTGTCTGGCATCCTCTCGAGGTGTCCGGCCCCTCTGCGATCCTGGGGAGCAGTGAGGATACAGACATATAGGGAGTCCAAAATGTCTGTTTCTCACTGCACATGCTCCGGCGTCAGATAGCAGCACGTCAGGTCAGACCTGCTGCAAAGGACACTGGGCAAAAGGGGGCGGAGCCAGCGCCAGGCATAGAGTTGCATACTTCCCTGCTCTGTTTGGCTTGCGGTACAGATTACGGCATCCTGAGATGGTGAATCTGTACCGCAGGAGAGGAACGGAGCTTTCTGTTCTCCTATGAATCGCACTCACCATAGAAAAGTATGGTGAGGCGATGGGGGCACGGAGTAGGTACACTGCAGGAGAAGTAGTACGCTTCTCCACGGTAACTAGCTCCATGAATTGCACGAAGCAGAGAAGAGCCCTGATTTCAGCTAAACAGGGCTCTTCTCTGCTTCATGAATACACTCCTATGTATTAAGCTTTGGAGATAGATAAAGTGGACTGAGATAAAGTACCAACCAAACAGTTCCTAGCTGTCACTTTTCGAAGCCTGTAACATGACAGTTAGATGCCGACTGGTTGGTACTTTTTCTCCATTCTGTTTATCTCTCATCAAGGCTTAGTACATATACCCCCTTTGTCCCTAAGTTGTGACTTGTGAGTTATTTATAGGAATGTAAATATAACCATTGGTGGGAGGAGGTGCTGAATTAGCGTAAGATGGCCGAAATGTTTAATCAGGCGCTGTATGCAGCCCATGCACCATTTATTTACCCTTCTCTGTTTTCTATTTTATGACTGCCTGTGAGCCTGATTCAGAGACGGACGCTATAGCACAGCCGCTGCGTACAAAGATGCAGCCGCTGCATACAAGGACACAGCGGCTGTGCTACAATATGCAAATGTCGCAGGAGGCGTCTTGTGTAAATAAATAAACACCTCATGCCCCAATTTTCTGGAACGTTGCCCGTCGGCACTCCGTCGCTGCCCCCGAATACCAGCAGCATGTCGATATTGCTACAGCTATTGGGGCACTGCGGGCGACATCGCAAAGCGGCTCCTGTGCATGCACAGATCATACTAGCCGACTCTCCCGGAACCTGTAGGAGGCTCCCGATTTTTGGGTAACCCCCCACCCCTGGAAGAGTTGGCATTTATCCCTACTCCTGGAGTCGGTGGTCCGCGAGTAGAGGCGGGGTTTAATTGACAAAATTCTATAAGAATCATGTCATTTGGCCCCACCCATGTTTAAATATGCTGTAGTTGCCGCAATTTACAGCAAGGGGGAGGGGCTTAATGAAGCGAAAAGTCCGACCCAGCCCCCATCACCACCCACCTGCTTCTCCTCCATGGGTTTCTCCCAGGGAGGAAGAACAAAAAGAAGGTAAGTATGGCGCAGATCAGAAAATATCGTGAAAAAGCAAAGATAGCGCTCCAGCCCCAATACTGCTTACTGGCTGACCTTCATATCATCTGATGCTAAAATGCCAAGGATCCTGTCCACTGTTTTGTTGTGATCAAAATAAATCATTTTACACTTTGATGCTTAAATGTTAGATGCTGCACTAAGAACGTTTCTCTACAGGGCTTGTTGCGCCCTCCTAAGATGTCAACACATTTACAAATCTTTGTATCGTCTGCAAAAGACATAAGGTCCCTTGAGGTTGTACACAATAACAAGTAATGTGACTAAGGAAAGAATTAACAAAACAACTGGTGTATTATAAAATGACCTCATGGTTGGGTATACAATATATTTTTATGCAGCATTTTATAATTAGAGATGAGTGGTTTGGTTCTCCAGAAAACTGAACACACCCAAACTTTGGGGTTTTGAGTCAAACCGAGTCCCGACTCGGGACTTCCCGCAAGTCTGATCTCGGATCAAAACGCATCTCGCGTACTTTGGATTGTATGTAAGTCCCTCCCTCGTGATTTCAGTTGACAAAATTGGTCAAAATTGATTGGAAATTACTGATATTGACAGTAATAATACCATAGGAACAAAAACAGGTCCAAGTCACATGATTTTAGCTGTTTTTATAAATTATTTAAAGAAATCCAAAACCAAAACAGTTCCAAAACACTTGAGGGTGGTTTTGCCAAAACCAAAACACGACGATGTTTTAGAACCAAAACCAAAACACGGGGGTCTGCGCACATCTGTAATTATAATCCTCCATCTATTATGATCTGTTTAACAAGATTTCTAGATATTTTTTTCACCAACTATCTGATACCAGTTGAATCACAACAGCACTTTTATGCGCATAATCTGTATAACGCATGCGTCGTGGGGGTTTTCAGACATTTCCACACATGCGCAGTTGCAAGTAAACGCGCAACTACGTGAAAAGTGTCAGTGTGGGACTCAGAATCCGGCCTCATTTCCTAGCGTCACATTTCACGACCATTTTTTTTAACATGGAAGAGCAACAGCCGGAAGCGTCACATGTAAGAAACCGATGGTTGCTACACCTCCACCTCAGCGGGCGGGGCTCATTGAGGGTGAGCCGTGGTGATAATAACTGATTCAGAAGTGAAAGCATTTAAAACATCACAATCGCCCAATGCTTTAAACCTACACATGCGTCATGTGGTTGCCGCCGGTGGATGTGTACAAAGGCGCATCATCGAATCGGATGCGCCATCGAACTTCTGAGCAACTCTGCGGCTGCTCAGAATGTCCGTCGGAACTATGCCGCCGGGGCCAGTGAAACCGCTAACAAAGTCGCTGACGCCGACTGCAACACCCCCAGAAAATGATTGCGACATGCCCGCATTTGACTAGACACCTCCCATAAAAGCACACTGACTGGCAATCAACCTGCGTCCACATACTTACTATTGCAATGCATGTGCAGTACAACACCCATCGACTAACTGCGGAAACATCGGTTCTTAATCAGCCCCGTTTCATCTATGCTCGTCAGCGCGACTGGGAACATGTATATAAAAAGCTGATTTTTCAGGTTAGTGGTTCTTTAGAAATGTCAGTTTAATTACTTATTCAGTAGACGATGACCCGGATATCTCTGCCTCTTGTTCTCCTTGTAGTGTGCTGAATAAATATGCATGCCCAAATACATAAACAGGGTGTTTTGTCTGTCAGCCGACATTTGTAAATAAAGGGCAATATCATTGTCTTATTTTCATCTGAGTGGAAGAATATTAATGAGCATGAATTGCTCCTGGCAGTAACGGACATCTTGGTGTCTTAGAAAATCAGACGTTAACCGCTGCGCCGCGTTCCACCTGCACTTGGCAGGGTTCTCCTGTGGCGGCTGCCGCAGATGGCTGGCCGTATAATAAGACGTAAGGAAGAATGACATCGCTGAGATGAGAGCGGCTGATTTAGACGCTGTAGCAATAATGATTTCTCTCCGTGGGTCTGGGAAGCTGGAGAGCGGGATGCTGCCGAAATGGAACTTTATGATCTGTTCCATATTGTTCTCGCAGTACTTATTAGACATCTTCCTTTCTTTTCTACCTTCCCCTCAATAAATATAAATGTCACCGGTATAAATAAGTCAGATTAGGGATTCCTGACCTTTTCTAACAAAGGCTTGTCGCCTCGACTAAAGCAGTTTACGGCGAGCTGGCGAGTTAACCCTTCCCGGGCCTGACACTAGATGGGTTCATTGGCGTTCCCTCCTTTTGCTCTTCTGACAGGATAATTAAGGCTCAAAAAGTTCTCCTCCTTATATGGAGTGACAAAGATAAAAAACTCCAGAACTGATTCAGACCCGCTCACAAGCGCTATGCGCTCGCAAGCGAGTCGATGGTGGGGCACTGCACACGCGCGGCGTGCGCAAGCCCTGGAGCGAGTGAGAAATTCACTCGCTCTGGGGCTCGCTACAAAAGGGGCGGCTGTCAAAGTTGATCGACAGCTCGCCCCATTTTGTAGGTGGGGAGGGGGGGTGGCTGGCCAAATGGAGGTGTTCCCTGAAGGAATGCCTGTCGTTTGAGGGCGGCCCTACTGATATCACTCGTGATGTCAGTAGTGAGCTTCCTGCTTTATTAGAGCAGGAAGCTCACTGGGGCTTGCGGGAACGAGACCCTACCACAAGGGTCTCGTCACAAGCCCGATGGTCGCGACCACCGCGACCATCACCTAGCCGCTTGCAAAAGCTGTGGGTGACCACCCACAGCTTAGCGAGTGGCCAGGAGGCTGGTTTTGAAAAAAAAAGCGGCCGCCCTGATTCAGAGCGAGCGCTCGCTTTTTGCGAGCGGCTCTGATTCAGGCCCTCCATCTCTAACATAAAACAGTGAGCATTTTCTTGTGCAGTAAAACACTGGCGCCGTGGTATCGCATTTGCTGAATGTGCGTGGTGCAGAGGAAGTTGTAACTTCTATAAGAGCAGCCGTTTGGGTATATGGGAGAGTGAAACAAAAAAACCAACTGACTTTTACTTACTGATAGATTCAGACTATCAACTAAGGGCCTAATTCAGCGATGTTCGTAAACCCGATGTTTATGCTAGAGATGTGCGCGGACCCCCGTGTTTTGGTTTTGCCAAACCAACCCTCAAACGTTTTGGCAAAACCACCCTGAAATGGTTTGGTTCTTTTAGGATTTGGATTTCTTTAAAAATGGATAAAAACAGTTAAAATCATGTAACTCAGAGCCGTAACAAGACTTTTTGGTGCCCTGTGCCAGAAAGAGCATTGACACTTCCCCAATTTTTCAAATAGGGACATAATGCACCCAAAAAAGGGGAATGACCTCATGGGGAAGGGCAAGGGAAGAGATAGGAGAGGCCAGGAGATGCTGGGGATAAAAGAAGAGGAAGCTACAAGTGAGAATGATAACAAACAGAAAATTGACAGGCCCGAACAGCGCCCCCTGCCCTGCGGTGCCCTGTGCCATGACACAGGTCACACTACCCTAGTTACGGCCCTGATGTAACTTCCACCAGTTTTTGTTCTTATAGTATTATTAACATCAAAAACATTCATTGCCAGTCAAATTTTGACCACCTCACAGCACCTGAAATCACCAGGGAGGGACTTAAATGCAAAATACGTGAGATCTGGTTTCTAAATCCGAGTTTCGAATTGTGAGAAGACCCGGGTCAGGACTCGGTTCTACTTTTGAACCACAAAGCATACTTGCCTACCCTCCCGATTTGGTCGGGAGCCTCCCGAAAATTGGGTGCCGCTCCCGACCTCCCGGGAAGGCAAGCAATCCTCCTGGCTGCCGCCCACCCCTCTTATCCCCTCCCCGCACTTACCTTAGAAACCTCCGCAGCGGGGGGGGGCGTGATGTGATTTACGCCAAAGCGCGTCATTTTGGCTCCGCCCCCTGCTTCACAATGCCTGCAATATCGGCGTTGTGTAGCGGGGGCGAGGACAAAATGACGCGATCGCGTGTCCCCGTCCCCGCTCTGCCCACACACAAACATCATCTGGCCGGCCCCACCTATTCTCGATGGCCACGCCCCCCCTGTAATGCCGATCTGGCTGCTCCCTCCTGGAAGGGGCAGCCACAAAGTCGTCAGGCCTGCCACAAAGTGATTCCGAACTGGGACTCAAAACACCAAAGTTTGGGTCTCAAAAACCGAAAACGCTCATCCCTGGTTTCCGCACATCTCCAATACTTTTAGATCCATCTATGCATGGGCAGATCCTGGGCTGTACTGTCGCTCGCAGTGCCCCAAACGTCACAGCATGACTAACACACTGCTGGTGTTTAGGGGGCGTTCGTCGGGGTGGCGACACTGAGCATTCCAGAAAATAGGGGCAGGTCTGCCTTGTTTCTGGGTGTGCCGAAGGCAGTGACTGCCTCCTTGGACACAGCATCACTGGCGCCGGCAGCAGTGTGATTTCCCCAGACACCCTGAGTAATCTGAGGGTTACTCAAATGTCCGATGGTCACGCAGTTGATCCGATGGGCGCATCTTTGGGCGCAGCATGCGATCAGAGAAACCGGCAGGGGACATCTTTTTACTTAAGAGGCCTCCTGTGGCTTAAACTTCTATCGTCAGATGATAGATGTGACCCATAAACTTAAACTAAACTTAACTAAAATAAACACAGGAGACCAAGTTATGCCGTTTAAATTAATTGGTCAGCTTTATTTGGTTACAAGGTAGACATGGTGGCAGGAGAAAGAACGGCAACTAACCAGCGTCCACTTGTCTTAGGCCGGAAGTAAATCACAACTTGTGAGGGCCAACTATCCCAGACAAGGGTAGGGTGATCTTAAAAACTTGCAAGGGCCAACTATCCCTTTCAGAGCAAGTGATGCGGCCCCAACACCCATGCCAATGCACCATTCATCCTGCTCGGTCGAGAGGTGCCGCTGACCCCAATAGGGTGAAATCAGCCTATCAGTGCATTGAAGGGGTACGCACCGCTATTAGTGCTGCAAGATGGACACTTCAATATTGCCGGTCTTTCCCTGCTAATGAAATAAAGCCGACACAAGACACAAGAGGGTAGGGAGGGTGGGAGATCAATTCAAAGAGGCAGATTTTACCACAGCAGATTCTCTACACCCTCTCACTAACCCCGCCCCTAACCTAACGTCCTATTGCATCTGCCTACTACTGTCAACAAACATTTTTAACTTTATTAACCTCTCTATCCCTGACTAGAAGTTTATGTGCCGTCGGCTCTATTCCTAACCTCCGTTATATTAAACTTCTATCGTCAGATGATAGATGTGACCCATAAACTTAAACTAAACTTAACTAAAATAAACACAGGAGACCAAGTTATGCCGTTTAAATTAATTGGTCAGCTTTATTTGGTTACAAGGTAGACATGGTGGCAGGAGAAAGAACGGCAACTAACCAGCGTCCACTTGTCTTAGGCCGGAAGTAAATCACAACTTGTGAGGGCCAACTATCCCAGACAAGGGTAGGGTGATCTTAAAAACTTGCAAGGGCCAACTATCCCTTTCAGAGCAAATGATGCGGCCCCAACACCCATGCCAATGCACCATTCATCCTGCTCGGTCGAGAGGTGCCGCTGACCCCAATAGGGTGAAATCAGCCTATCAGTGCATTGAAGGGGTGCGCACCGCTATTAGTGCTGCAAGATGGACACTTCAATATTGCCGGTCTTTCCCTGCTAATGAAATAAAGCCGACACAAGACACAAGAGGGTAGGGAGGGTGGGAGATCAATTCAAAGAGGCAGATTTTACCACAGCAGATTCTCTACACCCTCTCACTAACCCCGCCCCTAACCTAACGTCCTATCGCATCTGCCTACTACTGTCAACAAACATTTTTAACTTTATTAACCCCTCTATCCCTGACTAGAAGTTTATGTGCCGTACTATCCCTTTCAGAGCAAGTGATGCGGCCCCAACACCCATGCCAATGCACCATTCATCCTGCTCGGTCGAGAGGTGCCGCTGACCCCAATAGGGTGAAATCAGCCTATCAGTGCATTGAAGGGGTGCGCACCGCTATTACTGCTGCAAGATGGACACTTCAATATTGCCGGTCTTTCCCGCCACAGCGGCTCTCAGGAGAGAAGCAGCCCGCCATCATGCTAAACAACCAAACCCTTAAAAACTGCAAAAATATCTTCTAGAAACAAAAAATTTCCCTCCTCAGTAAGATGAACTCCATCCCTGCGGAAAAGGTGGGCATCCTGAATCCGAATTAAAGGATGGTGCACCACCAACCCTCCCAATTCCAGCACGTGCCTAGCCACCCATTTGTTAACCTTCCTCCTGGACCTGTCCAAAGCCACACTATTATAGCAATATCGCCATGAAAGCCTGGCGATGATAGGGGACCACACCAAAAGGCAGTTAGGCAATAACCGAACCACCTCTGTCAAGTCACGAACAATCGCATGGCGCAACTCTAAGGAAGTTTGTTGGCCCAAATCATTGCCCCCGAGATGTATAATTAGCACTAAAGGGGAACCAAATTCAGCTACTGACCTGTGCAAGTTGCGCAACAAAGCTTCCCAAAGCATGCCCCTCTGCCTCAACCACCGAACACTCTCCCAACGTGGGAACACGGAGGCATCTACAGCAAAGCGCGACTGCCCGGCCCAAAAAATAAAAGAGTGACCAATGAATCAAATGGGCCTAGCGTCCTGGACACCTGCAAATATACAGAAATAAAATAGATAAGTATATATGCAGCATGTAAATCACAAAGGAGGAGTGGGAGGGTGGGAGGGGGGGAGGAAGACTTGACCCGAGGTGAAAACCTACAAAAAACCTGCTGGATCTTTTTTATGTTTCTTTCGTTCATATTAATATTATATTAAGCTGAGCGATCAATGTCCAAAGCAGGGCAAAAAACGGCAAAATCTCTCGGGACCCCCGCCGGAAAGGCAGCGAGTTGGCCAAGGCACTCAAGTCCAAACGAATAAAGTATAACAATTTATGATTCCAGATGAACATAACTTCTGTAGGCATTGGACTTCCATCTTCCGAGAGCCTGGATCTCCTGTGAAGAAAGACCCGAGGAGGCCGCAAAAGTGGCGGCACCTATTCTAAAAGAATGGGTGCCGTAATCCGAAGGGGAAAGCCCGAGGTGCCGTATGCAGCGATGGAAGACCGATCTAAATTGGAATTTAGTCAGAGGAGATCCATCCTCATGCATAAGCCAAGCCCCCGGCTGCATTGGCCTGCAAAGAGTATATTGGGAACCGGACAAATCCCGTCATCAGGACAGGATTTCAGGGACACCCAGCGACCTCTACCCATCTGATCGGTCTTGGAACGCCGAATACGGCACAACAGCGTATCACGCAGCAAAATGTGACAACGAAGCAGAGGGGGCTGAGCGCGGCGCGAAGACGCTACCAGCTCGCTGATGCGAAAAGCCCCATGAAAGGCCATCGCAAAAGCGAGGCGGAATAACAGAACCTCGAATTGCGAACAACAAATGCCCGTCAAACTTTCACCTAGACGCGCTAGCAAATCAGGACCAATAGGACGACGCTGGTCATCCGTGGCAGGCCTGACGCGAGACCAACCCCTAAGGGCCCTTTGAATTAAAAAAACCCTTAGTTATGTCTCTCTGCCCAGCTAGGCGCAAAAAGAATGAAATCCCAGCAAGCCTCTGGGCAACATAAGCCCGCGACCTGCCGGAATCGAACAAGAAACAAACAAAAGCAACCATATTAGTATAACGAGAGCTACCTGACGAACTCCGTCCTTGCAAAAGCTTCTCCCACTGTTGCCAAAATGTTTGGTAGGCCGTCAACGTCCGTGGGGCCACGGACCGACGTGCGAGATCTTCCATTCTGGTTTGATGATCTGCCAACAATGAAATAGACAAAGCTCACCTTTTAATGCCGCGTACGGGGCCAATTCGCGGAACCTCCGCCAATCCTGTCTGGAGAGCGCATCTGCAATGGAATTGTCAGTACCCGGCACATGACGAGCTGTGAACAATATGTTAAACTGCAAAGCGCGCAGAACCAGCCAAGCAAGAAGCCGCAACACTGGTAGCGACGACGATCTTTGGTTATTGATCGCATGTACTACCCCCAGGTTATCGCACCAAAAAACTATGGAACGGTCGCGCAACCGCTGACACCATAGCTCTAATGCCACCACTATGGGAAACAGCTCCAGTAGGAGCAAGTTCTTGGTTAATCCTGCCTGCACCCATTCCGCCGGCCAAACTGAAAAACACCAATCTCCTCCCAAAAAAGATCCGAAACCTGATGATCCAGCAGCATCCGTGAAGAGCTGCAGGCAAGCATTAGGCTGAGGATCCGCAGGCCAGACGCGCACTCCATTAAAATCGCCCAAAAATGTCTCCCAAACCGCCAGGGCCAGCTTTAGTTCAGACGACAGCCGCAGAAAATGGTGCGGTTGACGTAGCCCTACCAAAGCCCTCTGTAGCTTCCGACAAAAAATCTTCCCCATCGGGATAACTCGACACGCGAAGTTAAACAGCCCGAGCAGGGATTGACCTTGGCGAAGAGTTACCTTTCCTCCTGCCAACGCTAGGAGGATAGTATCCTGCAAACGACGAATCTTGTCCGGCGGCAGCCGGCAAAGACCCTCCAAGGTATCAATTTCAATACCCAAGAAAACCAGCTTAGTGGCTGGGCCCTCAGTTTTATCGTGCGCAATAGGTACACCAAATTGCGAGAAGAGTGCTTGCACAGAAAAAAGGAGACGATTGCAGCGACGCGAACCGGCTGGACCTACACACTAGAAGTCATCCAAGTAATGGGCTACGCTCATCTCCCCAGACCCCCCCGTGACACACCAATGGAGAAAGGAACTGAAACGCTCGAAGAACGCGCAGGAAATCGAACAACCCATCGGAAGACATTTGTCCAGGTAGTAGCCATCCGGCAACCGAAACCCCATGAAGCGAAATGATTCAGGATGCAGGGGCAACAATCTGAAGGCGGACTCAATGTCCACTTTTGCCATGAAAGAACCCGGACCCGCTGCGTGAACTAACGCTAACGCAGATTCGAATGACTGGTACTGTACGTGGCAGACCTCAACATCTATGGCGTCGTTAACTGACGCGCCTGACGGATGTGACAGGTGCTGAATTAAACGGTAACTCCCGGGGGCCTTCTTGGGGACAACACCCACAGGGGAAAGGACCAGATCGGGTATCGGAGGCTGCGGGAAAGGTCCACTCATGCGACCCAGCCCGACCTCCTTCATAACCTTATCCCTTAGCACGTGAGGTAAATCGCAGGCCGAGCGTAAATTCCTAGGGGACCCGGAACTGACAGGCCGTATTATTGGAAGCGAAAATCCCTCTGCAAAACCCTTACTCAAAAAGGCGGCGTCGTCCCGCACAGGATACCAGTCTAACCATTTTGCCATGGCATCCAGACCGTTTGGCAGAGGGTGTCGCAGCGGAGACCTGAGCTCCTCCTGGACCGCGGGAGCAGTCCTTACTGGGGTGTGCCGCGCCGCAGCGGAGGCACTGGTGTCGAAAGCGACACCTGTTACCAAGGGTACAATTCCCATTATTGTATGCGTAACACTTCCGCCTGTTTTGCCCTCCACTGGCTGTCCTTGGTGCCGAGGGGGACGAGGGTTGAACTGGCCGCCCAGGGGACTGATCAGCAAGGACGCGTGTAGGCTGTGTCACCTCCATCCACACCTCAACATCTTTACAACCCAATTCCATGACCTTGACCCGATCTTGCTTTCGACGAAACTCTTCGTCGTATTGACGCCACGCCGTACTGCGTGAGGCCTTGAATAGGCCATGTATCAGGTGTAAATATCGTATAACATTAAGGTACTCGGAAGGCCTGGTTTTGAGATAGCAAGTTGAGAACACGCAGAACCCAGATAGCCAATTCGTGTAAGACTTAAAGGCCTCCAGACCAATACCCCCTTTTGTCTTTGCGGTCGCAGCAGCTTTCTTCGCCGTAGCTGTAAGGGTGAACATATCTACGTAGCGCCCTTTTTTGATCCGCTGCTTAACCCTGGTACGCATACCTCGAGTGACAGCTGTATTAGCGCAGTGTACAACATCCTCCGGACCCGGTCTGCGATCTACGCTGGTACTACTGCCGGAGGACCGTTCGCTAGAATGCCTATGACGACGTGAGCGACGTCTACGAGACCTCCTTGCCCTTTTACGCCTAGCCTTATGCGAACTATCGCTTGAAGAGGAGGAGGAAATGGAAGTAGACCCGCAGTCAGATGTACTGTCACACTCACCAGAAGCACTGGCAAGGGCATTGGTAACTCCAGCGCCTGCGTTAGCTCTGACTTCAGCCGTCGCACTTCTGGTCGGGGCTGTGACCACTGCTAGCTCTTCCAGACTGTCGTCTATAAAAGAAGAGACTGAAGCAGCATCGTGTGCATTGTCTGTGTCCGCAGCCTGATTGGGCTGAGGAAGGGAGATGGCAGAGGGAGAGAAAGAAACGGAAGGAGCTGCGGGCATGGGAGCGAGGGAAAGACCGCAAATCCTGCCTAATTGCTGCACCAGCGGGCCAAGCTGTGTCTGCACGGCGGACGCCGCCGACGCAGAAGGGCCTCCCGTGTCAGCGTTTCCGGGCTGCTGGGTCAAAAGTGGTGTCACTGCACCCACCACAGACACCAGCAGTCCGGCTATGGCACCAGCATCCAGCAAAGGAGCACTCCCTGGTGCCGCAGGCCCTGCAGGCATAGCAGGCGCCTGAGCAGCTGCCACCCCCGCAGGCCTGGAGGAGCTGGCTGCTGCAGACATGGGGGACCCCATGTCTGAGTCGCCATTATCAGCATAAACAGGGGGCAGCAGAAGAGGGGGAGGATTAACCTGCCTGTCACTATGCAGGCGTTGGCTCCGCCCCCTTCGTCTCCGCCCCCCGCCTGTATTAATGTTGGCCTGCGTGCAAGCCGGTGCCATGACAGGCATCCGGCCTGCACGCTTATGTGGCCTTTTCCGCCGCCCTTCCCCCCGGACTTCAGCCGGCTCACTCTGAGCGGCCACTGGGGGAGAAGGGACGGGCGGTGTGACTGCCCGCTGATGTCCGCGGGAATGGCCGGAGCGCGCACCCGCGACTCCCGCGGGCGCTGTAGTACGCCCGGCCGCTCCTGATCCCCGCCCGCCCTGGTCCCCGGCCGCACTAGTACTGGCGACCAGCGGGGAACCAGGGGCAGGCGGAGGCAGCAACAGAGGGGTTTCGCGGCACCGCCCGGGACCGCAGCGCTTGCTGCTTGTAAGGGGGCCGCTTTACCTGACCCTCCCGAACGCAGGGAGGGCAGGACATGAGAGAGAGGGGGATAAAGCGCGCCGGACCCGACACCGTCTGACAGACGGGCGGGTACCGAGCGCGCGCGCTGGGGACGGCTCATGTTGCTCCACACAGTCAAGGCAAGGAGGTAGGAGCGCAACTGGAAGGGAAAGAAAAGTTAGATAAGAAAAGAGAGTGTAGATATAGGGAAAGTATGGAGAAGAGAGTAGGGAAAGATATAAAGTAGGGAAAGAGAAAGTAGGGATGAATAAAGAACCTTTGGCCCTCATTCAGAGCCGTACGCTCTGAGCAGAGCGCACGCTCTGAATGAGGGCTGGCCTCCATGAAAATGGAGCGTCCTCCAGGACGCTCGTATAGCTGTGGGTGACCACCCACAGGCTATACGAGCGTGCAGTTTGATGGCCGCGATGGTCTTGACCATCGCGGCTATTGAAACTGCGTGCTGGAGCCTGCGGTTGAGGTTTTCAACCGCAAGCTCCGGAGTGATTTTGGCTCTATCAGAGCCAAAATCACTCCCACTGACATCACTAGTGATGTCAGTGGGCCGGCTTCTGACGGGAGGCATTCCCGCGGGAACGCCCCCGTCAGGGAGGCACGCCCCCGGCACGCCTACCAAAGGGGGCGTGCTGTCAATCAACATCGACAGCACACCCCCTTTGATCAGACACAACGAGCGAAGGACTTTCCTTCGCTCGTCGCGTCTGGCGCATGCGCACGACGGAGCTCCCTCCGTCGTGCGCATGCTCAGTCCAGAACATCGACCCACTTGCGAGCGGACAGTCGCTCGCGAGTGGGTCTGAATCAGGCCCTTTATTCCAACAGACAGATCTGCTAAGAAATAACTGTACTTTCCTGGTCGCAGATCAATTCAAAGAGGCAGATTTTACCACAGCAGATTCTCTACACCCTCTCACTAACCCCGCCCCTAACCTAACGTCCTATCGCATCTGCCTACTACTGTCAACAAACATTTTTAACTTTATTAACCCCTCTATCCCTGACTAGAAGTTTATGTGCCGTCGGCTCTATTCCTAACCTCCGTTATATTTTGCATCTGTTAGCGCAGCTACTGTGTACAAAGGGCCTCATTCAGAGATGCAATTGTTTACAGATATCACCGATGTTAGTAGATAGGTGCATGCGCAGGATCTGTACCGCGCATGCGCCGGCCTTCTACTGCGAGATGCCACCCGAGTTTCCGGGTGGCAATCTGAGGCTGCGTCTTCGGTTGCAGTAATGGGATCGCAGATGCTAGCAAGACACTTTATTGGCAGGGCTTTGGTGAAGTAGACAAAACCTCACAAGCAGACCCAGGATACCACTAAAATTAATATTACCACGATATGCACATTTACAGTGCACGGGTTCAACATAAATAGACCAATATATGTATGATTATTATTTAGGGGTCATTTTTTCATACACCTATTCCATACTTGCCCACATTCAGCTCCCTCCTTCCGGGAGGGAGCTGAATGCCTGCAAACAGTGGGGGGGCGTGACCAGCCAATGGGTCCGTGTTGGGGGTGGAGCCGCACGATTGCATCATCGTGGCCCCACCCTCTCCTCTCAATGCTGAAAATAAAGGCATTGTGAAGCAGGGGGCGGAGCCACGATTACATGATTCAGCATGAATCATCGGGCCCGCCCACTGCGGGCATTTCTAGTAGGTAGTAGGGGGGGCAGGCGGCAGCCGTGAAGCTTGCCTGCTTTTCCGGGAGATCTGGAGCGGCACCCGATATTCGGGAGGCTCCCGACCAAATCGGGAGGGTAGGCAAGCCTGCACCTATTCATCATGACATAATTATCACTAGTGATAATTAAGACGGAGTGCATTTCATATGCATGAAGTAAAAATGAAACACCCGAGCCAGTTGGTCAGACTACGGGCTATAGGGGGTTAAGTTTTGTTACTAGGCAGTTAGGGAGTATGAGGTGAGTTAGGTCAGCCTATAGGAAGGATGCTGGGGGGTGTGGTTTTAGGGACATTTCAGGGAGACAGGGCTAGCAGCCATTTTAGGTCATCTTCCTTGGGTTTGTTCAGCTGCAAGGAAGGTTCTGCTGTGCAGTAAAGCAATATAAGTATTGTCATTACTCTACTACTCACACATCTTCATCTTCACTTTCATCTCCTTCAGTTCCTTTTCTCTGTTCCCTTCTGTATCTGTCTCTTCTGTGCTGTTTTATTTCCCCCTTTATTCTCTCTGTTCTCTCTCTCCTTTAGTCTTGTCTCCTCTCTCCCTGTTGTCTGCTGATATGCCTCGCCCCCGCCGCTCTGCTCAAGTCCCCGATCGCCCCCGTTGCTCTGCTGCGGTCCCCGCTCGCTATGCGGAGGCTGGGGATACTGTGACTCAGTCGCAGGCCCCGGCCACAGCTTCTGGCCGGGCCTCGCGCCCTGCACGGCGCGCGGGTGCACCCGGTGGTGACGCCGGTCAGCTGGGGAGAAGTTCGGCCGGCGGCTCCCCGGCCATATCGTTTAGTGCTGCATCCCGTGAGGGAGCTCGCGGGCGCCATAGTGGGGTGTGGGCATGGTGGGCGGCGCCGCGGCTGCGGGTTCCTGCCGCCAGGCACGCCAGTCTCCCTCCTCTCCGTGCTCCACAATTGTATTTGCAGGGGGCTCGGGTTCAGAGTCCTGGGTGAGCTCTATTGACTCTGTACCAGGGCCTGAGCTGCCGCGGGGGGGTAGGAATAATCAGCGCCGACGTTGCCCGGCGCCACCTGCTGGTACCGGTGGTGCACAAGGGCAGCAGGCCTCTGTGACCCCTTTAGTGCAGCCGCCTGTCAGGCCTGACGGCTCCACTTTGCATGGAGCCATGACATATGCGCAGGTGGTGGCTGGGGTACTCCCTGCGGCCACCCCTGGCCCATTGGCTTCCGCCGTTGTCCCCCAGGTTGCGGCTTCGTTGCCTGCGCCCCCGGCCCAGCAGGTTGTCGCTGCGACTGATGGTTTGTCATCCCCGCTAGCGTCGCTAATGTCTGTGGTGGCTGCTGCTGTGGCCCCATTGCTGCCGGCATCGCAGGGTGCTGTGGCGTCGGGGGTCCCGGCGCAGTCTATGGATTTGCAGCGGCTCGGCGTGCAATTAGTTCCGCTGGCCATTCAGTTTCTTCAACTCTTGGCTCCGGTTCTTGGGGGTGCGGGGGTCCCCCCCCCCTTGGATCCAGTAGCGAGCATGCACAGAGCGGTGTCAAATAATGTTGCGGATGCTCCTGTTTCCATTGTGGCGGCCGTTTCTGAGGCAGGGGGCTCTGGGGCTGTTGGTGTGATACCCCCTCCTGCTTCTTTATCTGTTTCTTCCCCAGATGCTGCTGCTGTGAGTTCGGAGACTGGCGTTCCCGCCAGGGACGGAGTTGGAGCTGTCATGTCTGTTTCGGGAGATCAGGCGAGCGGCTCTGGTAATTCAGGTACCACTTCTGATAAGGATTGGCAGGCTGATTCGGGCTCTTTGGGCAGTTCTTCAGGGGCAGGGGATAGTTCACAGATGTTGGGAGTTGAGGCTTCTAGGCGTAAGCCTGTGGATAGGTCGCGCAAGCGGCGTAGACGCTCTAAGAGGAGTAAGCCCAGGGAGTCTTCCACATCATCCACGGAGTCATCCTCATCGGAATCGTCCGGTGATACAACAGGGTTTGCCAAGCGTCGCCGGCGTAGGTCTACTAGCCTTAGTTCTTCGGGATTGGAGGATCCCGAGGAAGCTGTGCATTGCGCAAATACGGTCGTGCTCAGAGGCATCCGCCCTAGAATCCGGGAGCGGATACGGGTAGGCCGTTATGTGGACATTTTTGCTCTTACTTCCAAAGCCCATAAGGTGCTGGCGGTAGCAAAGAAAGAGAAGGCACTCGACTCGTATAGATCCTATACGAACTGGCTGAGCGTTTTTTGCGTTTTCATGGGGTGCTACTTACGTATGCGCCCCGATGAACATATGAATTTAGTTCGCTATCTTCATTTGATTCATAGTCTGTATCGTTCAGCTAAGGGTTACGTATGGCGCATTTATGATGAGGAGTTTAGGCGTAAGCAGCATGGCCGGGCCGTTATGAAGTTTGGCTCAAAAGATGTTGAGGTCTGGCTTGAGGCGACTAACCCACATAGGCCAGGGACTGAGATTACAGGAGGCAAGCGTGGGCAGGTTGTGGGAAAAGGGGCTGCGCCCTCGGGGGTTGCTGCAGGTCCTAAAGGGAAGTGCTTTGCTTTCAACAGTGGAATATGCCCCTATGGCGCAAAATGTTGTTTTCGTCACCAATGTTTCCGATGCGGGGGTGCGCACGCAGGGAGGGAGTGTGCTCGGGTGCCCGGGGTCGGTAGTGGTGTCCCCTCATCAGGGGGACAGCCCGGGGGTTAGGGTGCGAAGTAGGGCCCCCACGCCGGTTAATGTTGCTGCCATGTCGCGCTGGCTCGACATTTACCCATGGCGCGAGGATGCTGAGTTTTTGCGGACGGGCTTCCTTCAGGGTTTTCGGTTGCCTGTGCGGGGTAATGTTCGCACGGGTTCGCCGCGGAACTTACGTTAGGCAGGCGAATTTCCAGCCGTGGTTAAGGAGAAAGTCATGAAGGAGGTCAGATTGGGTCGCATGGTGGGACCTTTTTTGGGGCCCCCTCTACCAGACTTAATCTTGTCTCCGGTTTGGGTCGTGTCAAAGAAGACCCCTGGAAAATTTCGGCTTATACAGCATCTGTCTTGGCTAGTGGGGTCCTCAGTTAATGATGCAATTCCTGAGGATCTTTGTCGGGTGACTTATCAGTCGTTTGACGATGCGTTGGAGTTGGTCCGGTCCTTTGGAGAGATGTTGAATCCGCCTTCTGGCTATTGCCCCTGCATCCGTTTCATTTTCCGGTTCATGGGTTTTCGGCTGGAGGACGGATTTTATCTCGATAGATGCCTCCCTATGGGTTGTTCCATTTCATGCGCGTATTTTGAGAGGTTCAGTACGTTCTTACACTGGTGCCTGGTGTATCGGTCAGGTATGCAGGGAGTGGCACACTATTTGGATGATTTCCTTTTAGTGGGTCCTCCTGATTCTTTATGTTGTGCTGATATGTTGGCGGGGGCTCTTTCGTTGTTCGCGGAGTTCGGCGTACCCGTCGCCCACGATAAGACGGAAGGGCCCTCACCGTGATTGCCTATTTAGGTATCGAGATCGATACTCTCGTGGGAGTGTGCCGTCTTCCACAAGAAAAGGTGGACCGGTTGCACGAAGAACTAGCAAGGGCTTTGGCTGCAGGTAAAGTTACCTTGCGTTAGGCTCAATCATTGCTTGGCCTTCTCAATTTTGCGTGTCGGGTGATTCCCATGGGGCGGGTGTTTAGCCGTAAATTAGAAAGAGCGACGGCGCGGGTTTTGAAACCACATCACTTCATTCGCTTGTCGGTGGAATTGATGAGGGCCCTCAGGGTTTGGGTGAAGTTCATAGCTGCATTCAATGGAACACGCATCTGGATTTCGCCCGTGGAACCTAGTTGTGTCCTCCAATTGTTTACAGATGCAGCTTGCTCATCTGGTTTTGGGGCTTATTTTGATGGTCGTTGGTGCGCGGCCCCTTGGCCTGATGAGTGGGTGGCCAGAAGTTTAACGAGGGCCCTTCTCCTTCTTGAGCTTTTCCCCATTATGGTCTCCCTTGAACTCTGGGGTCCTTTATTGTGTAATCGCAGCGTGATTTTCTGGTGCGACAACCTGGGTGTGGTTCACGCGGTCAATCGACAACGAGCGGCATCTCTGCCAGCTATCCGTTTGCTGGCTCAATTGGTCTTACGTTGTTTGCAGTTTAACGTCGTGTTCTGGGCACAGCACATCCCGGGAGTGAACAATGATATAGCTGATGGTTTTTCTCGTTTTGATTGGCCGCGTTTTCGTTCCCTGTCCCCTTTGGCTCATCAGGTCAGTGAGTTGTGCCCTACTTATGTCTGGCAGGTTATCGAGCCAGCATGGAGGGGTTAGCCCATCGATCGTTGGCCCCTGGGACGCTACGAAGTTATCGTGCGGCGTGGTCGGAATGGCACGCGTTTGCGTCCCGTCCGGAAAATCAAGGTAAGACAGGTCAAGAGCTTATGCTCGAGTTTGTTTGGAACCTGTTTGATTCAGGCAGGTCCAGGGCAGTGGCTGTCAAAAACTTGGCTGGGTTGTCCCATTTCTTAAAGGGTTGGAGGACCTTTCAAAGAACTTCTTGGTGCAGAAGGCTTTGAAGGGTTGGGCGCACATGGCCCCTGTTCCTCCTGACTCTCGGCGTCCTATTCATTCACCACTTCTGGCGCGGTTGCTGCAGGCCCTGCTATCTGTTTGTTCGTCTGATCTCGAGGTGCGGTTGTTCAGCGTGGTGTTCGTTGTGGCGTACCATGGGGCTTTTAGGGTTTCAGAGTTTGGGGGCGCCTTCAAAACGGGGGCTTCCTTCGCTGCTCTCGTCTCATGTGTTTATAGATGATTCTGCTTTGCTGTGCAGGATTCGTCGGTCTAAAACCAATCAGTTGGGAAGGGGTCATTGGGTTTCCATGCCAGCTTGCACGGATGCTGCGGTGTGTCCGGTGCTTTGGGCCAAGAGATACGAGGACCTGCGTCCTTCTGTGAAAGGAGGGGCTTAGTTAATGCATGCTGATGGATCCCCAATGACCTGTTTTCAATTTGGTTGGGTTCTTAAACGGTGCTTGGAGGCGGTTGGCCTCCCAACAAGTGAGTTTGGGACCCATTCCTTTCGTATCGGGGCAGCTACATCAGCCGCGGCGTCGGGTTCCTCGGTAGATGAGATAAAAGCTCTAAGGCGCTGGAAATCCAACGCCTACAGGCGGTATTTCCACCCTCGGTAAGTGTGCAACATCCCAACTTGAATGATTAGCTACTCGTCACAGGGCCGTTTATGGTCTAGTGGGGGTCTTGAGGAATTTTTGACCACTGGTTTTAACCAAGGCTGTTGCCGGCTGGTGGAGGTTTTTGGGTTTTTGCCTCAGGTCAAGCTGGGATCCTTCCCCCTCCCCCCCCCATTTTGTTATTTTTCTTGTGTAGGCCTAGGCCTTTCTCTTCCTTTTCTTTATTACTCCCTATTTCACAGTCTATTTACCTTCCTCTTACAGGAGTTCAAGTGGATTCGTTACCCATCTGGATAGTTGGGCATTCGTTTGTGTTTTGGGCTGGTCGGTCTCGTTTTGTTTATGGTCAGTTCCCTGTTTTAGATAACGTTAGATGGTTAGGAGTTAGGGGCATGCGTTGGGATGCTCTGTTGGATTTGTTGTTTCGGCCTGTGGCTTCGTTTGGTTTCCCATTGGTCCTCGTCATTCATTTAGGGGGAAATTACTTGACTTCCCGGATGGGACTGGATCTGAGATGTGCCGTGACGGCTGATTTGGGGATCATTACAGCCATGTGGCCTTTTTGTGTGCTCTTGTGGTCAGATATCATTCCACGTCGTACGTGGCATGGTTGTGTGTCTCCAGGGGCCCTTGATGCGGCTAGGAGGCGTGTGAATGCAGTGGTAAGCCGTTATGTATGCGGTCTCGGTGGAGGTGTGATCTCACACCCTAGAATTCGGTTTCGAGATTGTCATCTATTTCATCCAGATGGGGTGCATTTGAATGGGGAGGGTTGTTTTTTGTTTGTGGAGATTTAGCTAGGGGTATTTTGGAGGTTATAGGTAAGGTCATGGTGTCGGCACGGGACTCGGCTGAGTTCCGTGTTTGGCGGGAAAGAACGGTTGCAGTCGCCATCTGTCTATGGAGCTTCAGGTGCTCTCCCTCCCCAATACATGGCTTAGGCTAATTCTTCCCTACTGGGGTCAGCGGTACCATCGCTCCAGGTGAGCTCATGTTGTGTCATTGGGGCGGGAGGTGGATACCTTGGGCGCGATAATGGGCTGGCCGCCTCCCATTTTGGTACGGGGCAAGTATGGAGTGGCAGTTGGTGGATCTTGCATTGTGGGGCCGTTCTTTCGGTGCCACCATTCTTTATCTGTCCTTTCCTCCTCTTAGTTATTTAGCATTGTTAGCATTTTTAGTATCTGCTAGTTTTAAATAGCCATTTATGGTTTTAAATAGGAAAATAAATTAAGCTGACCTTCTTTCCCCTTAAGCAAGTCTCAGTGTCGTTATTTCAATTGTTATGGTTACTGGTCTGCTCTACACTGGGAGTGGGATGACATACATCTGGTGATGGGGAGTTCATTATGTTTTAAACTCGCTGCCAGTTTAAAAGATGTTTTGGAGGCATTCATCATCACCTCAATAACAAATGGATCACTTCCGAAAAGCTGCTCTTTTTGTGGAGTCAGCTTTCAAAAAAGTAATACTTTTCCCCCTACAGCTGAGGTATCCACAAGGATTTCCTCACTGCTGCATGGCTCTCCCCCCCTCCCTCACTCTCTGTTCCCTAGCTCTGTCTTACCTCCTCCCCCTCATGGCGCCTTCGGTGTCCGATCCGGCCAAGGGGTGTCCATTGCACCCCCCCCCCCATCCCCCGTGGGTGTCTGAGCTGAGAGCTCCGGGGCTCTGCAGTGCAGACACAGCAGGAATAATAGATCTTAATAGATCCCTCTGCTGTTGCTGGTAGGTATTACTGCACAGTCTGCTGTGTAAACAGCAGCCTGTGAAGGTTATCGGGGGCTGAACGCCATCTCAGAGTGGCGCTCAGTAACACCATCAAGTTACGGGAAAAAAATGCTGTTTTGGAACTTGATGAATAGCCCTGACACTTATTTTTTACAAAAGTATGTGAAAATTTTAATTTTCGGATGCTTTTGTGAAAAATAAGTGGTGATGAATAGGGAAGGTATTAATCTGAATAGCCGCCGGTTCGTTTCCCAATGCCGGAAGCCCGAAGATGCTGATAGGGGAAATAAGTACCCTAACTCTACCCCTCTCCCCCCCAGGGGGTCTCTAAGCCTAACACCCCCTCCCCGCAGCCTAACCCTAATCTCCCCCCTCCCCCCCTCCCCTGCTTTTCTTCATTGCGTACGGGGTGCCGGCTGTCAGGATTTCGACATCTGGCTAAAGATAGGCGTCGGGATCCCGACTGCTGGCAACCCGGCCGCCGGTTAATGAACTACATCCCGGTGAATAGACCCCACAGACTGCAATGCGGTGTGGAGTTTTGTTGTAAGAATGACGATAATATAGAGGCATACTGGCTTCATGGTGGCATCTGAATATTGGGGTCTATGGGATATTCTTTACTGATCACGTCATTTTACTGAATAAATGGAGATTTATCAAACTTGTAAAGAGTAAAAACTGAGGTATCCCCATAGCAACCAATTAGATTATAGTAATTTATATAGTACAGACTGTAAAATGATAGCTATAATCTGATTAATTGCTATGGGGAACTTCTGGTTGCTATGGGCAACTTCTCCACTTGTCCTCTTTAGAAGGTTTAACAAATCTCCCTTTATAGCTAGATACACATCAGAATGACGTGTATCTCAGCCAACCTGACGCCCGATGGAAGGATATATCGGGTGGCCGACACCGTACACACAGCACTATCCGGTGTACGACCGCACGATATACCCTTTCATCCCGCATTCACCTGCATGCTGTCGTCAGAACGGTCGGCCCATCTGACGTGCAGCACATCGAATGGTATGACCCTGTTGAGGACTCACGTGCCCGATCGAGCGTACACCCTACTCGATGTGATCTATATGTCGTTCCAATTTGCTTGAAAACAATATATCATCCTATATATATCACTCAGCCTAAAAGTAAATTGTAAGAACAACAACTACAGCAACATTGAGAGAAATAGAGGTTTCATTGTGTGGCTAGTCATTAAAACACATGGACATGTCTAGGGACATAAATGTCCTGGAACAAATATTTAAAACCTGTAATTGTCCCTGGGAATTAGGGACAGTTGGTAATTACTATATACAGGTGTCTAACTATATCCGTTTTGCTATAATGTGCTTTGGCCAAACACAGGGCCTAATTCAGCGATGTACGTAAATGTGATACTTCCGTAAATCTCCGATGTTTTCAGATCTGCGCATAAACAGGAGCCGCACTGCGCATGTGCAGATCTGTTTCTGCGATGTCGCTCGCAGTGCCAAAAAGCCGCAGCGTGAGTGACATGCTGCTGGCATTTGGGGTCGGCAACGGGCAGCCTTCCACAAAAACAGGGATGTGACGCCCCCATTTTCTGGGCATGCAGAAGCCAGTGGCTTCGCCCTTGGATGCAGCGTCATTGACCTCAGCAGCAGCGTGATTTATCCGGATATTCTGAGTAACCCGGGTGATGTCCGATGGTCACGCAGTTCTGGAAATACCGCGGATCAGAGAAGCCGGCAGTGGGCCGCTACGTCGCTGTGCCTTTAGCGTGCATCTCTGAAGCAGCCCCACAGTGTATACATTTGTCAGGTGTCTGTTCTTAGTGATATCCCCTAAATGTATTGTTCCCACCTAGAATTTATATTATATGAAAAATCATGTTTTTGTTTAATTTTGATGAATCGGTGTCCTTTACCACAGTGTTTCACAGCCAGAGGAAAAAAAGTATCTTGTATTCTACTAAGGCCCGTATTCAATTACGCGTATTCGTGTACGCGATAAAGTTTTGCCTGCCAGAGTTTTGCCTACATCGCGTACTTTAGCCGTGGAAACTTATCGTGCGCTTACCCGCAATTTGCCCTATTCAATTCCAAAAGACACGAAAACAGAGACACGCAAAGTCAGAACGAGCGAAAAGTGGTGTCTGAATCGGGGAAATCAGCCTGAACCCCCCCAAAAGAGCGGAAACATTGGGGATCAATGTAGTAGTGCCCGATTAGCCCTAATGAAACAGTTTGGGGTACTTAAGTTCGCACAATTGCCTCTAATTAGCGTCTTTGCACAAGTGGTGAAGAATGGTATAAAGCAGTAGTTTGGGGAGACAATAAGTAGTCCTGTAAATTTGGGGTACCTGAAATGGGTGCATGCATGTATAAAAGTTGCTAAAGTAAAGTTATAAGAAACGTAAAAAACGCACCTTCAGCAAACACCTGCAATCACAAAACCACCTCACCCATACTTGCAGACCCCCAAATGTCTATAAAGCTACTTTTCATGTTTGTACCCCCACTTTGCACTTTTTCACCCCTATTTTCAAAGTGCTTATTTTGGGAGTTCCTCGCTCTTTTTTAGAGGTTTTTTTACGCAGTTATCCTTTGGGGGGCTGTCCCAAGGGTGCTGAGTGGTTTCCCCACCTTTGCACCCCAGAATCTTTTTCGCCTATTACATTGCATTTCGTTTTCGCGTAAGAGAAAAGTGTTTGCCATTGATTACGTAGATAAGTTTACGCCTGGCGAAAAGTCGCAATCGGTGATACTTTTTCGGGGATCTCGGCTTTTCGCTTCAAATGAAATACGAGCCTAAATAGGATACACGGTTGATCTGGTAAAGAAGACTTCTGACATAATATTACTTGTCATTTTATCCTTCGTCAGGATCACATTTCATTTCCGATCACCATCTGTAACATGCTGCAGTTCTGTCCATTAGATTACCGCGTCCAGAGATGTAATATCTCCCCAAGGCATTACCTATTGGGTTCTATTGACTGATTATAATGGTTTTAGAGTATGGAATGAAACAGCTGAAATGGTCATGAGGTAAACTGGCAGGACAACGACCCAAGAAGCGATAATTCTTAGAGTTAATCATTCATGTAAGAGAATAGATAGGAGCTAATAACAAGGACAATGGGTTATATTGTAATTAGGTCTCTGTGTAAAATGCACTTAAACATCATGTTGGAACACGGAGACATTTATGATGAGTCTGTGTCGTCCAGATGAAGTGTGTGCTACAAAATTCATCACAGGATGCATATTTTACTCAGGTTGTCATAAGACCCCAGTGTGATACAATATGATCTAGGTTCTCACACTTAAAAATTAGCCATTGGGTAATTGGCTGCACTCAAACACTCTGTGCTGCTGTTAACATTCCGTTATGTTCAGTTTTGCCGGTTGTTATAACTCTGGGCCTGATTCAGCAAGGGACGCAGATGCATATATGCACGCCATCGGCGTATGCATCTCAGTGTGTGTACGCGAACCAGCCACTGCGATCGGGACTGCAGTGTAGACCAAGCTTGCCTACCCTCCCGATTTGGGCGGGAGCCTCCCGAATATCGGGTGCCACTCCTGGCCCCCCAGAAAGGCAGGCAAGCCTCCCGGCAGCCGCCGTCCCTCCCGACTCCCGACGGAGTTGGTATAGAAACCCCAGCGGCGGGGGAGCCTTCGCGCTGAATTGCGGTCATCGTAGCCCCGCCCCCTGCTTCACATCGCCGTTTATTCCGGTTTATTCCTCCCGGAAGGAGGGAGCTGAATGTCGGCAAGTATGGTGTAGACCCATCGCAGAGTGATTGACAGGAAGTGCCATTTGTGGGTGGTGACAGGGGGGTGGTCGGCCGAACACAGGTGTGCCAGTGCGTTTCAATGGTGTTTCAGTATCGTGCATATATTAGCCCCTGCGATACCCTACACAGCCTGAATTCAGCGTGTGCTGAAGTAAGCAATTCCCGAGTAAGGTCTGACCTGCCTTAACTATGTGCGAGGCTTCGATGTACCGATATTTTCGCAGTCTCTCTAACCATTACGGATGTGCGTGTAAGTGAAGTGGGCATCCTTATGTAGTGGTGCGGTGGCATTGTGATCGCTATGGATTAGCATACTATCGCAGTTGGACTACGTGCATACGCTATATTGCAATCCGTAGTGAATCAGGCCCTCTGCTAGAAAGAGTATACGTATGAGGGGCTAGTGTCAATGGACAGACGTTCAGATGTGGTTACAAAGTTTGCAGCAAGGAAGAAAATAATTTGTCAACCTTGCTTCTTGAGTGATCTTGTCATAGAGGGTAATCTGTGGCATCCGGACCCAGAACAAATAATATGGAGAAAAACCAACAGTGTATAATGTTTAAGAAGATTATCAAAGGGCAGAACAAATAAATCAGTGGTGACCAACTCATCCTCCCAGAAGGTAGAAAATTAGTGCTTTGGAAAACAATGACACTAAAGTCCGCCGGCAGTTTCCTGGCGGTCAGGTGTCAATTTTAGAGCTGTCTCTTCTCCAATTCAATAACAGTGCACTGTGTACCCTAAGCAGAGACCAGTGAGCATGGTATTACATTTGTTCTCTACCCTGCATGTTAATATTTATTTAGATTTTTCCTATGCCTGATTATGACACAGTAGGTATATTCTTTTACAATTGCATGCACGCACTTATACTCTCCTTTGTTCTACAAACCATTGTTACATTCTGAAGGGCAGCACAGATGGTGTAATGGTTAGCATTACTGCCTCACAGCACTGGGGTCATGGGTTCGATTCCCACCACAGCCCTACCTGTGTGGAGTTTGTATATTCTCCCTGTACTTGCGTGGGTTTCCTCCGTGTACTCGGTTTTCCTCCCACACTCCAAAAATATACTGGTAGGGTAATTAGCTCCCAACACAAATTAACCCTATTGTGTATGTGTGCACGCATGTGATAGGGAACATAGACTGTAAGCTCCACTGGGGCAGGGACTGATGTGAATGGCCAAATATTATCTGTAAAGCGCTGTATTATATGTGTGCGCTATATAATAACTGGTAATAAATAAATCATATACTGTAGACCCCCGTATAACCCACCACAACCCTGTGAGTTCCCAGTCTCCAGTCCAGGAATTAGCAGTGACTTCCAACTGGAAGTGCTAATCACACACCAGACAGTCAGTCCCAAGGGGAGGGGTTTTCTCCCCCCTGAGGCTGACAGTTCTGACTGTGATCAACAGAGACGTGGTCCAGTGGAAAGCCACCACCCTGCTAATTCGTCTACCTGGCTTCTAAGGCTGGGTACACACTAGATAATTTCTCGTCTGATATGCTGAATTGTAACAACATATTGTCCGGATCGTCTAGTGTGTATCTACTATGCGTGCTTTCATAAACCCAGCTGGCGGAACCAGGAAGGTGAATGGTGCAGGTGAACAATATATCGGGCGGTCGTTCACTGGATCATGCAGTGCGTATCGAATACCTGATATATTGTCGATGTGCAGTCCTACCCATCAAATTCTGTACGAGCTGCTGCTGATTACATCTGAAACTTCTATGTGCTGGAAGGCATTGGATGGTTTCAATAGCAATTCTTGCTAAATCAGGCCCTAAATCCACACAACGCAAAGGACAACTCTTATCGGAAGAGATTTTTTTTGTGTTTATGTTTGTACTTATTCATGCATACAATGTTACTAAATGCAGCTCTGCGCGTGTTAAGTGTTTGTCGGGATGTGTTGCATGCTATATGCGATGCCTGATTTACTCTGTCCCTAGGGGTCAATCCAATTACTGTAGGTGTGAGTTGGCTTGTGCGAGCCGTTTTCACGGCAAACTCACACTGCGAAATGCAGTTGCAATCCAATTCCAAACGCGCATTGCTTTTACAGAGGAATTACATTTTTTATGTGTGCACCACCCTGAGGCTGTGAAAATGTAGGAAAAAACTTTATTCTAAGGTAAACATTTCAAGACACAGGAGCTCATTCAGACCCGGTCATCGCTTAACATCGGCCGTGCATGCGTGCGCTTCATACTGCGCGTGCGCGAACTACTCAGAGCGAGCGAAATCCAATCGCTCGCCAAGCAAAGACAGCTCAGTATAATGAGTGACAGGAGAGGCCGTTTGTGGGTGGTAACAGGGGCAGGACACTAATAACGGGGGAGTCGAGGTGCGAACGCAGGCATGTCTGAGTGTTGCAACGCCGTTTCTAAGGCGTGCATAATTAACAGACAGCGTCATAGTACACGTCAGCAGCCTTTTTTTTACACAGAAATCCTTGCAGTGCTTGCGGTAAGGTAAGGCAACCACAAGCACTGCGAGCCATTCCGATGGTCCTCGATGTACCAATGTTTTAATACACTTCCTGGAGATGACGTGCGCTAGTGGGCGTCTGCATACACAAAGTGATCGCTTGCCCAGGCAAAGTGGGCATGCTTATGCCTTTCCGAGCGAGCGCCTGCCATGCCATCACTTTGCCGAATTTGCATACGCTGGGGGCAGAACCCCTTGGACACATTGAACATATCCTTTCTCCCCCCCCCACCAACCAATGACCATTTAGGCATTTGGAAGTTTTCAATTAGCTTAATTTCCCCAATAATTCAATTTTTGGGTGTTAAAAAAAAATGGCCCCAAATCAACTTTTTCGTTCGTTTAGGTACCCCAAATTTAATGAAAGTATTTTTTAGTTGAAAAATATTTGCTTTTTAACATTTTTTTTTTTAAATAGTTGCCTTAAATTACCACAAAATTGCACAAATCAGTCATTTGACACCGTTTAAAAAACCTCCAGTACTTTCCTTATGCCCACTAACACCCTACTGTATACTTCTGCTAACGAAGTTGTCGCTTTTTTAGGGTTCACGATGGTCTCCCCACTTTTTCATGCACTTCTCCCAAGTTGCATTTTTTTTTAGAAAAATCACATACACTCGCTGCTGTAGGCATTTCTAATTGGATCTGTTCATTTCTCGGAAGTGCGCATTCGTGCGATGTTTGCGCTATTCATGTCTTTGTATCATACTTACCTATACTCCCGAATTCCCAAAAAACAGGTGGTGCTCACGGCCACTTTGAAGAGTGAGTAAGCCTCCAGGGGCTGGCTGTCACTCGCCCGCACCCCACCCCTAGCAGCTGCTCACACCCCCTGCAGCCGCCAACTTACCAAGCAAAAGTTGACAGTCCGTAGGGGGCAATGACACGATTCAGGCTGAATCGCCCCCCGCTTTAGAATGCCTTTAATCTCAGCACTGTATACCGGGGGTGGGAACACAATGACAACATGCCGGCTTCCTATGCCACTGCTACGCCCCCTACTATGCCAACCTGGCTTCCTCCTCCAGGAGGGGGTAGCCAGAAAATAGGCAAATATCAGGGGCATATTTATAATGGGTGCAGGGTGTGCGGTGTGGGCACCACACACCCTGCACAGAATCGGTATGCCATACTTGAGCACAGGTGACTTAATTAGTGCCTCTTTGTTACTTTGATTAAACCATCTGTGCACAATCATGGATATCACTAAAACCAGGACTGTTAGTGTGCCTTGAGGACCGAGGTTGGGAATCACTGGCCTAGGCGGAAAGTCTTTCAAATTGAATACAGCGATACTTTTCCGCCTGGCGAAATGACGTCATCGGCGAAACTTTTTCGCCAATTCCGGCTTTTCGCTCCAAATTGCATACGGGCCCAAGTCTAAAAGAGCAGTGTTATGATATACAGCAGTAACAGACAGGGGCATGGGCAGAAAGCATTTATTCCTGTCTATTTTTCTATACGGAATCATTGAATATACTTCTGTAGCAGATGGCGCCTACTATATTATTTTTCATATAACTCAATTTGTGATGGAGCGTGCAGCACTTTTAATTACTTTTCTGGCTCCCTCGTTTCCAGGGAATTCCTAAATAAAACACAGCAAATTGTTACGTGATTTGTGTTTTCCTAGTTTTATTTAAATGAGGAGAGATCGCCACATTACTAATTTGCTATAAATTAATGATTCTGTTTCTTTTTTTATTACACACTTTCCATATATATATTTGGGGGGTGATTTTTAATTATATAAAAGATCTATTTTGTTTTTATGGGTTTTTTTGCCGCATGGCAGAAGTGGATGTAACTATATAGTTAGAGTACATTGCAGAAATACATGGGTACTGTTAACAAGTACAGACAGCACTTTTAGAATTAATTCTTTTTTTATTGCATTTTCATGTTTAACATCAATAATCTGTACAAGCGATAACTGAATTACTGTTCTACAGAAGTTGCTCTATTGGATGTTCACAAATGAACTATAACAGATTCCTCCAGTGCTGAATTGCCTGACAGGAAAAAATATATACTGGGATTGGCTGATCAATGCAAGAGACAGCTCCTGATTGGCTGCTTTACTTACTCAAGGGATTCAATCATTTTATGTCAGAGCCATCCTTCTGTTCTGTTCGTTTTTTCTTTTCTCCATATGGATTCAAATATTCCTTTTGGATAGCAGCAGGCCAAAAAAGAATAGAGATTTGCAGGTAATTATTTAATATGCAGCTAAGATGTCATTTTTACTAATGGGGGCATAACTTTATTGATTGCTATACATATATTATGACATTCTTAGAATGTAGACTTTGACAGACAGGGCCCTCTCTTCATGTTTCATCCCTAGCACTACTCTTGCTTCCAGAGCTCCTTGTCTCTAATTCCCTTTCAGCGACTTTGATTCTTTGGTCTCGCTCTTCACCATACTTAGTAACCGACCTTCTGGGCAGCCAGGTCGGCTTTCTCCTCAAAGCAGGTGGGTGTTAAATGGCAAGAGGTGGGCGGTGCGGGGGGTGTTTTGGCTCAGTCGCGTCATCGTGGCCCCGCCCCCTATTGTACAGAGCCGATATAACCCCCCACGTGGGGGTGCAGGCAGCAATGGGGGTGTGTGGGTGGCCAGGCAGGGGCCGGTTACGGGAGGCTTGCATACTCTTCTGGGTGGCCGAGAGCAGCTACCGATTTTTGGGATGCTCCCAGCCATTCCGGAGAATGTAGGCAAGTATGCCCTTCACTGCATACAGCATCTGTTAGGATCTGGATTTGTTGTGGACCCTGGGTGGTAATAGGAGCAGACACCTGAACAGACTTAAACTGAAAAGTGGGTTTTTTTAATGAGTGAACTTGCAGACATGTACACGGATAATATGAAGTCAAACATATAGAGAGGGAAGTGATGACTAGGACTGTAGAGAAGTATGCATGGGTAGTGTCCAGGTGGTGGAAGAACTAAACTAAATCCAGAGAGGTTATGGAGTAATTTGATTAGTAGTAGTAGACGAGTTAAGTGGAGAGTTGTACTGAGATGGCTCAGTGTAGAAATTGGATCAGCTGTGATACAAACCAACAGAGAGCCAGATAAATGGAGACAGGGTTAACTGCACACTCAGGTCTTTTGGCAGGGAGAGAGTTACTAGAAGGTGAAGGGTGGTTCCAGCAGGAAGCTGGGAGCAGGCAGAGCGATGCAGGCTGCTTGGAAGCTGGGATCCAGCAAGAGCACAGGCGAGCACGGGAACAGACAGGTCTCAGAAGCACAGAAACTCTCTCACAGCATGCGCTGTGATACACTTTGCACTGGCAACTATGGATAGCTCTGAACTCCCTTAAGTACTCAGTGCAGGATCGTGAATGGTCGGAGAGAGCATGTGACATGCCAGGATTGGAGCAACTAAGTCACATGACCAGAAGCAAGATGGTGGCGCCCATACCAGAACGGAATGGAAACACCACCAGGCTTACCCCAGCCATAATGGCAAAGTGCCTGTGGAAAACCTCGCACAGCCAACGCCTGCCGCCAGACACCAGCCCTTCCGCCGGAAGGACCACACCACAGCGCCCTCATAGGTAATACCCGTCGTCCCCTATGCCGGGAAACCCTGGTCGCGACAGTATCATTCTATCCTGAACTGCCTTTTCTTCTTCCTGACTCACCTAGGTACGGGGAGTGACCCTATCCTATCCTTTGTCTGCGTCATACCTAGTTCAACGTTTTTCAACACTGTACTGTACCACAGTTATGTCAACTTATAGTTATTGTACCATTGTTATGTCAGGTTTCCTGTTACTTGTTTTATTTGTACGGTGCTGCAGAAGCTATGTGGCACCTTCAAAATATAAATAATAAAATAACAATGATAACAGTAATAAATATTGATAAGATTGGGGCATTACATTATTAAGAAGAACAGGGGTAGGAGGGGGGGGGGGGTTCTACCTAGCTGAGCCTTTGCCCTGGGTGACAGTCAGCATTTTGCAGGAGCTCTAGGGTCGGGAACCCAAACATTTTTTGGGGCCTTTCCCTTCTAAAAGACTGAGCCCTTTGATGAGTACACTGGGTTTGAGGTGTGGACACTTTTTGATCTTCTGTATTTGCTTATTTGAAGTTTTTGGGACAGGAGCGATAGCTCTAACAACACGTGTTCTATTTTCTTGAGGTGTAGTATAGGAGATCAACAGACAAAAGGTAGACAGTGTATAGGTCGACACCAGATGGTCAACAGGCAATAGGTCGTCATGGGCAAAAGGTCGACTGACAAAAGATCGACAGTGCAAAAAGGTTGACAGCTGCAAAATGTCGACAGGTTCAAATGGTTGACACATCAACCTATACATTCTCAACCTTTTGTCTGTTGACCCTTCATCCAGATACTGTTATCTCGCATGAGCTACACACTGCCAGTTTCATGCGATCTGATGTGCATTCCTGCGTTCTGTAAAGCGCAAACCTCACTTTAGTAAGTTTCTCCCATTATGTTCCACCGGTTTCTTCAAAATAATAAAATCTGAGGCCCTTGTTATATAATTAGAATATGTGAGCACCACTTACAAGGCATATTTCATACATCATTTCTAGCTCTAAGCAATGAGAGTAACACTATTGTTTTGGTCAGATGCTTTGGTAATTGAGGAAAGAGCTCACCAACTTGTCCCCCTGGGAGGATTATGTATACTAAGTACAAATTATACAAATCAATAATCAACTAATATCTCCGTCTTTGTTATTTCTAAGTACAGTATGGTGATGTCAGACTGCTGGAGGGATGTTCATCTGTACTATTCTGTACTCTCTCATTAGCACCTTGCTGTTAAGTTAAATAGATTGAGCAGCTTCATACAATACTGCCAGTTGTACAACTGCAAGCAGCCTATATTTATAATATGTTATTATTATTTATTTTACTGGGAAGATTAGTGGGAGAATATTACTAATATTATTTTTAATGGGCAGCAGAAAGAAAGTAGTTCAAGGCTGGAGGTGCTTTTATTATTAATTTGTTCTATTGCATTTCACATCTGTTTGTGAAATCTCTGATTCTAAAATATACAAGCACCAGTGACCCCTATATACCAGCCAATACACCCACTGTATACAAGCACCAGTAACCCCTATATACCAGCCAATAGCCCCACTGTATACAAGCACCAGTAACCCCTATATACCAACCAATAACCCCACTGTATACAAGCACCAGTGACCCCTCTATACAACCAATAGCCCCACTGTATACAAGCACCAGTGACCCCTCTATACAACCAATAGCCCCACTGTATACAAGCACCAGTGACCCCTCTATAGAACCAATAGTCCCACTGTATACAAGCACCAGTGACCCCTATATACCAGCCAGTAGATCCACTGTATACAAGCACCAGTAGCCTCTATATACCAACCAATAGCCCTACTGTATACAAGCACCAGTAACTCCTATATGCCAACCAATTTCCCCATTGTATACAAGCACCAGTAACACCTATATACTAACCAATAGCCCCACTGTATACAATCACCAGGGATTCCTTTATACCAACCGACAGCCCCACAGCACTGTGTACAACCATCATCAACCACTATATACCAACCAACTGTCCCACTGTATTCAAGCACCAGTGACCTCTGTATACCAGTCAATATCCCCACTGTATACAATCACCAGTGACCACTATATACCAGCCAATAGCCCGACTGTATTCAAGCACCAGTGACCTCTGTATAACAGTCAATAGCCCCACTGTATACAATCACCAGTGACCCCTACCTACCAGCCAATAGCCCCACTGTATACAATCGCCAGGGATTCATATATGCCAACCAACAGCCTACTGTATACATCCACCATCAACCACTATATACCAGCCAATAGCCTCACTGTATTCCAGCACCAGTGACCTCTATATACCAGTCAATAGCTCCACTGTATACAATCACCAGCGACCCCTACATACCAGTCAATAGCCCCACTGTATACAATCACCAGCGACCCCTACATACCAGCCAATAGCCCCACTGTATACAATCACCAGCGACCCCTACATACCAGCCAAAAGCCCCACTGTATACAGTCACCCACGACCCCTGCATACAGTGGCATAGTCAGAACTTTGTGGGCTCCTTAGCAACATTTTGAAGGGCTCCTCCTGAATGCTTCCAGAAAGACACCTCTCTCCACAGTGGTTGTTCATTTTATTCCCGATAATATTGTGTATATATATATATATATATATATACAGATAAATGAGGAGGCACTCCGAGTCTTGCGTGTAAAACGTGTATTAGGAACAGTCAACGTTTTGGGGTCAGTCACCCCTTCGTCAGGACACATACTTGTGACAAACACAGTGCACATTAAATAACATACATTAGCAAATCAAGACTCACCCGTCCTCCCGCGGGTCACCGGCGTCCTGCTGCTGCCGCGCCTCTGGTCCCGGAAGTGACATCCAACCGGAAGTGACGTCATACGGGCCTGACCCGGGGAGCAGGGGTTTCCACAGTGCCATAGTATCCATAACAACGGATACCAACATCAAACAACAATGTGCTGCAAAACACAAACATTCTTTTATAAAAAAAGTTATCAATACTAACACAAATATTTAACATCTAGAAGTAGAACTATTAAAATATATTGCAACTTATATAAATAAAGTAAACGCACCATACAAATTACTACACATCATAAAATACTATTGGCACATATTCTGCTACTGTTAAGACAGATGGAAACCATCTGAAACACATCAAAAAAATATAAAAAACAGAAAAACATTGTTTTGTGTGGAAAAATACATAATCATATGTGCATCTGTCATTTAAACACTAATGTGAACCATATATGTGGTATCTAAAATTTATTATACATACCCTCCTGAATACAAACCAATACTAAAACTTAAAAACTACACCAATTGTTTGTATCCTACTGCACAGCATGCAAATGCCCTCCATGTCTACTTTAGATGTTACCATTACTTGACTCTGTGTTGAAGTATGTCATAAAGTTGAACTAGGGATCTATAGACTCATCTAGTCCAATAACAACTGTACATACAAAATTACTATAGATAAGTTATAATGTCAAACAATTGCAATCCAGTTGCAGTGACGACTTTGAACAGTATCTCCTTGTACCAATATATAAATATTTGTAATTAACTAGGATATGTAGACCCGATGAAATACCATCTAGAGGAAACAACTGAGACACAAAGCCTCATTGAGACCTCTCGGGCTTACTGTGTCCAATCGAAATATCCACTTACATTCTAATTGTAGGAGTTTCTTTGACCTGTCTCCCCTCGGTAGGGATGGTGGTACATGGTCAATGATCCGGTATCTTAACGTAGCCATGTTGTGTCTGGCTTCCGCAAAGTGTCGGCTACAGCTTGTTCACTGGTACCAGACACTAATGCGGCACGGATAGCAGCCCTGTGTTGGGCCATCCTCTCTTTGAACTGCCTATCTGTCTTGCCCACGTAGTTTAAACCACATGGGCAAGACAGAAGGTATACCACAAACATGGAGGAACATGTCAGGGGATACTTAATGGAGAAGGATTTACCTGTATGAGGATGCGAAAATGTACTACCTGCAACCATGTACGTGCATGTGGCACAACCTGTACACTTATAGCAACCACCTTTCTTCAAGGTGGCAGGATTTATTTGCCAACCGGTTATATCCGTATGCACCACAAGGTCTTTGATATTGGGTCCCCTAGAAAAACTGGGCATAATTTTAACTTGTTTTAAGCTCTGTAGCTCTGGGTCTGTGGTTATTATAGGCCACAACTCTCTAGCTTTTTTGTTAGTGCAGTGACTTTTGTTGTTGAACCTATTCACCCAAGGTAAAATCTTTTTTTCTTTCTGTGGGCTTGGCCTACTACATAACAGTTCTTCCCGTTTTTTTCTTTTAGCTTTCTGCATAGCCTGTCTTAACAGTTTGCTGGGGTACCCCCTTTCAATAAACTTAGTAAACATCAGATCAAGTTGGACATCTCTTTCTTGTAAATTACTAGTGTTTCTGCATACTCGCACAAACTGAGAATACGGCAAACTTACAATTGTGGATCTGGGATGGAAACTATCAAATCTGAGTAGGGTATTACGATCCGTAGGCTTAGAATATAATCTAGTCTGTAACGTGCCTGCCTCAATTGAAATATTCACATCAAGGAAATTAATGTCTGTTGGACTCACCAACAATGTTAATTTTGCTGGGCAATTTGATAGATTATGATCATCAATCAAAGTACTGAGGATTTCAGGTGGACCATTCCACAAGACCAGAATGTCGTCTATATACCAATAATATTTGTACATCCTATCACCAATCTTAGGGTCCACAAAAAATAGATCTTGTTAAATTTCGAACATATATGTGTTCGCATAGGACGGGGCTACGCAAGATCCCATAGCGCAGCCCGTTAGCTGAATAAAAAATTGCCCATCATATATGAAAAAATTATGTAGTAAGGTGAACTCTAGTAGATTCATGAAAAAATCTATATCTGGTCCTGTATATTTGGGATTACCCATAATGAGTCTCCTTACTGCCTCCAACCCTTTGCCGTGCGGTATGCACGTGTAAAGGCTGGTGACATCAATACTGGCCAGTACTACCTCATCAGGCACTTCTCTCACCTCGTTTAATGATCGAATCAGAGTCGATGTGTCCTTAAGATGTGTGAAAGTGTCCTGGATGCAAGGTTGTAAAAAAGCGTCTAGATACGCTGCTATTGGCTCACACAGAGACCCCCTGGCAGAAATAATCGGTCTGTGTGTCCTTGTGGATCTTAGGTATAGCGTATAGAATGGGGACAACAGGACCCTTCCTGAACAACACTCTTTTAATATCATCATCTATAATACCATCACATACTGCCCTATTCAGAATATCCTCAAGCTCAATCTGAAATGTTCTTGTAGGATCAAGATCCAACTTTGAATACGTATGGGAATCAGACAATAAGCTCACACATTCTGTTTTATACATGTCTAAATCCATTACGACAATTGAACCCCCTTTATCCGCCCCTCTTATAATAATGTCTTTACGTGTGCTCAAATCTTTGAGCGCTGTCCGTTCTTCACTAGACAGATTGTGATGTTTCAAAGGAGTACTCTCAATACCAGCTTTCTCAAGTAATCTGGAAAAAGTTTTTATGGAGGAATTTGTGGATTGTGGATCATATAACGAGGACGGTCCTAATCTTTTGACTTGAGAAGGCAAAGTGTGATCTACTAACATGCCTTTTTTATTTTTATGAAAATGTTCTTTTCAGCGCAACTTCCGCTGTAATTTATAGTTATCCAATTTCCACTGAAATTCGTCAAAATCATATATATACAGCCATGGCCAAAAGTTTTGAGACTGACACAAGTATTGGTTTTCACAAAGTTTGCTGCTTCAGTGTTTGTAGACCTTTTTGTCAGATGTTACTATGGTATACTGAAGTAAATTACAAGCATTTTATAAGTAATGGGAGGGGCTGGGCTGCACATCTTAATATTAAACATATTTATTAAATATTAATATTAAATATATTTTATAAGTGTCAAATGCTTTTATTGAAAATTACATTAAGTTTATGCAAAGAGTCAATATTTGCAGTCGGTAATACTGGGTTTGGGATGCGATTCGGGGTGGTGTTGTGAGATATAGGGGGTTGGATGATGGAGGGGGAGAAGGTGTGAGGACAGAAAAAGGAGGGAGGGGGGAGAGAGAAAGAGAGAGGGGGGTCCAGGTGTGGATGGTGCTGCACCGTACAGTAGGGGTACCTGTTCCTACTATTGGATAGATATGGTAAGATTGGAGGGTACATGCGCTCCTTGGTTGTGTGTATGTATTGGTGGGGAGAGGGAGGCGGGTAAAAAATGGGGGGGGGTTGGGGGGAGCAGATGGCTGTGTGTTGTGGTGGATGTGTTGTGGAAGAACAGAAATACTGGAGGCTGGATGGATGGTGGAAGAAACAAATACATTTATTTGTATCTGTATGTGCACATAGAGGGTGGTAGTTGCTCAGTAGGAGGCACAGTGCTCCTGGAAGATAAATGTCTCTTAGATGGTTCGTGGCAGCACACACTGCCCAGTTGTTGGTGATTTGGGGTGACAGGGCGTATCCACAGTGTGGGGAGTAGGGTCAACCCTCTCAGGGGGCTCCATGAACATGCGGTCCTGACTACTGCTTGCTTCCCTGCTGGACCTATGGTCGACAGACTTCTGAACTGGGATGCCCTGTTGGAGGTGATCAGGGGTGCTCCCACTTTGTGGTGTCTCGCACTGGTGAGGAGAATGGGTGCTGACCTACCGGTAGGTGCCCAGGTCCGTTGGTGTGGGATCAGTTCTTCTCAAAGTCCAGTATGATGCCGCGGTGGGGGACGTGCACTGTTTCAGTGGCCCACATCTGTGGATGCAGTGCAGGTGAAACCTGTGCTGCGTGCGGTGGTGTGATGAGCGCGTGCAGCGCTGTCGTTTGGCAGAGGCTGGGGCTGGTGTGAGTGGGGACCAGCATCCGGTTAAGCGCCGCCGCTGCCGTTCAGGTGCCCGGATTGGGGTGGATGTAGATGCAGGTGGGTTCAAGATGGGTAGGTGTCTGGGGGTCTCCAACGCGTTTCGGCACAGGTGCCTTCTTCAAGGAGGTGTCAATATTTGCAGTGTTGACCCTTCTTTTTCAAAACCTCTACAATTCGCCCTGGCATGCTCTCAATCAACTTCTGGGCCACATACTGACTGATGGCCGCCCATTCTTGCCTAATCAATGCTTGGAGTTTGTCAGAATTTGTGGGTTTTTGTTTGTCCACCTGCCTCTTGAGGATTGACCACAAGTTCGCAATGAGATTAAGTTCTGTGCAGTTTCCTGGCCTATGACCTAAAATTTCAATGTTTTGTTCCCCGAGCCACTTAGTTATCAATTTTGCCTTATGGCAAAGTGCACCGTCATGCTGGAAAAGGCATTGTTTGTCACCAAACTGTTATTGGATGGTTGGGAGAAGTTGCTCTTGGAGGATGTTTTGGTATCATTCTATATTCATGGCTGTGTTCGTAGGCAAAATTGTGAGGAGCCCACTCCCTTGGCTGAGAAGCAACCCCACACATGAATGGTCTCATGTTGCGGATTTATTTCCTCAGACATTAATTACGTAGAGTTTCCCTCTCCAAAGAGGATTGGCCATGCTTTTCCACTCTTCTCCCTTTTCCGAGGTAGGGCTTTGAAGACTTTAAGAACTCAACAAATCCTAGATAATTGCTTCCCAATATGATAGGACATTGTAGCTTAAGAACAACCATGGCAACCGCCTCATAAGCGCGCTCCTTTATGGTAAGACTCACTTGCACCTGGGAGAAGCTTTATGTGGACCCATAAACGCAGAGTACTTCAACTAACCTGGCACCTTTTCTACTGGCCTGGGCAGGACAGGTTCTGAGATCAGGGTTAGCTCATCCCCTGAGTCTATAATAGCTGGGAGTTCTCACCCATGCATTAACAGTTTCCCACATTAAAGGGGGTCTGGAATCCAGGGGTACTATCGTGGAAAAAGTGGGGTGCGTACTATCAATCCCACACTCCATAGGCTGTTTTTCTGGGACAGTCCTGCCTTACATGACCTGGCTCTCCACACTCATAGCAAATGACCCTGGTGTCTCCAGCGGTGTTTCCTTGAGTAGGGGTGACAGTCGGGGTCACAGGCCAATGGGGTGTCATCCTAATGAGTAGGCCATTCCCTAGTTTATTTTCTGGCATTTTTATCATATTTCCTGCGGTCTCATACCACTCCAATACTGTAATTAATTCCTCTAAATTCTGAGGGTCAGCGTGTATGACCCAGCGCTGCATATTCTGCCCTAGGGTTCTTATACACTGGTCAACAACCACCATCTCTACAATCTGAGTGGCAGTGCAGTCTTCGGGCTGGAGCCAACTCTGCCCCTATCTGGCGAGTTATGAAACCCGCTGATGAATAGGGATCCCTAGTAGTAGGACCCATTCGTGGAAGTGCTGCACTTTCCCAGAAGGAGTGAGACCTAACCTGGCCAGAATGGCACTTTTGACTATGTCATATTTTTCTGCATTAGCAGAGGACAAATATGCATAGGCTTTTTGAGCCTCACCAGTGAGATGGGGGCAAGTCTATCAGGTCAAGTGTCTGCTGGCCACTATAAGTGCTGTGCTACCCTTTCAAATATCAACAAATATGTATCTGGGACATCTGAGGCAGTCATTTTATTCAAATGCCCTGCACCTGTTGTGCCCACTGACTGGGTCATCATTTGTAACATTTGCTCCTCTATCTTTTGATGGGAAGATAGCAAATTTACTATTGTCGAAGCTGGATTATTGGCTGAGACAAGATCAGTTTAAAATTGAATCGCAGCGACACCATCTTGCGACTGGCCGCAAGACGCCATTTTGCGAATGGCCACCTAAGCGCCATTTTAGATAAACTCACACTTTAGTACATGTTGCGATAATACTATTAGCATCATGCAATTGCATCTGTGACCATCGCCATAAGTTATGGCGATTCACCAAAAGCCCATTTCATGACTTTAAGTAGTTTGGGTGCTCTGGATAAAGTGTATATTATTATAATTCCCCTAAAGGATATATTGCATTAGCTAAACAGAGCAAATGGCCACGTGACAACTAGCCTGTGTAGACAAGCTTCCTGAATATAATGTCTGCTCTCACTCCAGGTGGCCCTGCTCGAATACACACCTTACATTAGCAGGCTTCCTGCAATAAAATACCTTCAAAGCCAAGAGTGTTATCTTAGGTTTTGGGTCTTGTAGCTGTGCTAATTAGCATCTACACAAGAGTCTGGGAGAACAAAGGACTTTACTTTTGAGCCTGGGAATGGTGGGGGCTGCTGAGAGAGGGAGCGTGTGGAACTATAAGGCTCAGCATTCCACACTGCTAGGTGTTCACTTGGTTTAAGTGAGATCTAAGTGCACCATTTCTCATACACACATTAATACACACAATTGCGCTGGTAACTAATCGCATATTAGCGAATGCATAAGATCCTATATGAAAATGCTGTTCATTAGCTTTATGCGCACGCATCTGCTCCAAGTTAACTAGCATCTTTACATCAAACCCCGCATACTCACACATTACATATTCACATACAAGGTTCCATAAGCTTTAAGGTATAAGATTTAAGTTTGTGCATTTAGTATAAATGCTGTGAAATAAAGATTATTTGGTAACTAAGGTTTTATACATGCTAAGTAAGCCATGTTTTGTACTGATGCGTACTCTTTCAACAGAATTCCGGTATTATCAGTGTGGAGATCGCATCATGCATTCTCAACTTATGGACCGCAGAGACTTCAAGCAACAAAATGTATATTATATGAACAACTGTTAGAATGTTGCATGGGGCGGGAAACCAGAGACCCTCAGTTGTTGGAGGCTGGGTTGTGTCTATTTGAATCAGCCTGTTAAATGCTCTGTAACAGATGCATCCTCCTTGAGGACCAATGGCATCAGCAACAAACTTCTCTATTGTGTTGTCTATTTCTGGGGGGTATAAATATGTGTGCTCCAACACTGGGTCTTGGTCTTCGTGCTGAATGCTGATTGACAAAGGGTTTCTTGCTGATGCCTAACATCCGGTCTGGAAGCGCTGCATATGTATACTGTACTTAGGTCTGTATAATTCCTTTGCGCTGAATTTTGTATGGATCAATAGCGTGTAACTGACTGTACTTTTACTTGAATAATACTTTGTGCTTCGGAACCACACGTTCCAAGTCTGGAGTCTTTATTTACTGTATAAACTGCGTACGCAAATTAGCGTCATCTTTAGAAGGTATAGGCAGGATATCAGAAGATATAGGAAGGAGTGTATAGAGGTTCTAATCCGGTATCGTTAGTTGGGGGCTAGTAGTGAAGTCACTTACCTACTCACACGGTACATATGTCTATCGATATTTCAGCAAAGGGTGGAGTGGCCACATGCAGGGTTTACCTGCAACCACTTTGTGCTGAAAGATCGCTATCCATTTCCGTGTGAGCCAAGGAAGCTGACTAGAATCCAGGGACAAGAGAGGAAAAAGTGTGTTTTCCTTTGTTGATAGAACCTAACGTTTAAAGGGGTGCCGCAGTATGGGAGGCAATCGGGAAGCCGACTGTCTAAATACCGGCAGCCGGCTTCCCGACTGTCTTATCCCAGCAAGGGTGAAATGCCGGGTGTCTAGATGTAGACGCCCGCATTTCCCCGACGCCAGGAGACCGGCGCCCGGCATCACGATCGTAGTGATGCCGGGCGCCGTGAGAGGACAGCCGCAGGGGGGGAGGGTTAGGTTTAGGCAGCGGGGAAGGGGGTGGTTAGGGTTAGGCACTTAGAGGGGGGATTAGGGTTAGGCACTTGGGGGGAAGTTAGGGTTAGGCACCCCTAAGGAGGGTTAGGGTTAGGGGGGTTAGGTTAGGTTAGTGGATACTTACCTATCCACGATCAGGATTTCCAGCGCTGTCGGGCTTCCGCTGCGTTGCACTCTGCTCCTGTCGGGCTGCCGCTGACGGGAATTGAACCGTGCGGCCGGCGGTATTTCATACCAATTCCCGCAGTATTGAGTACGCAGCTGAGTCGCAGTTTTGTGCACAGCAAAGATGCACTTTTGCGTACGCAGCTAAAAAGTTGTCATACGGTTGTGTGGTAGTTGCATTATTGTGTATGCGACTGCACCATAGCGTATACGTACTTCCGGTTGTGCTGCCACGGTGTTTAAACAAAGCCGTTGAGGTTTATATTTTTCAATTGTTATCAATATCTTGGTTAACGTGTATTTTTCTGCGCAGGAAAAAGTGTGTAACAGTGAGTATTTCTGGCTGAACCCAGTGAAATGGTTCTCAGGTCTAGGGGAATGGGTCCAGGAAGTGATCGCCAGCATAGGCAAATTCTTGATCCTTATACTAATTGTCATCATAATAGTTGGCATATGCGTCCGGTGTGTTCCTATTGTATTGAAGTGTGGAAAATTTAAAAATAGAGTAAAACGTAAGAACGAAACTATGATGGTGGTCAGTAATGACAATATGAATACCGAGGTAAATATAGAACTGCATTACAACCCTGAACTAGGAAATACCATCATTTAACGTATTATATTTAGACATGCATAGAATGTATTATTGAAATTTTATTTTTGAAACACCTCAGATAATGTAAAGTCTAAATTCCCCTTCAAGACTGCTTTCATAAGACTGGTGCATCCCCACACCTTTCACATGATCTTCCAAGATCCGCGGTGTGCGTATAATAGTAGTTTTATGTCCCCACTCAGAGACACATTATTGATGGATTAAGAACCACCTTGTGCCATCCCATAATAACACTAAATAATATGTAAATGTAAGCCTAAATTAAATTCTAATAGCAGATTGTGATAGCATGTTGTTCACATATCAAAGGGTGGACTGTCGAAGCTGGATTATTGGCTGAGACAAGATCAGTTTAAAATTGAATCGCAGCGACACCATCTTGCGACTGGCCGCAAGACGCCATTTTGCGAATGGCCGCCTAAGCGCCATTTTAGATAAACTCACACTTTAGTACATGTGGCGATAATACTATTAGCATCATGCGATTGCATCTGTGACCATCGCCATAAGTTACGGCGATTCACCAAAAGCCCATTTCATGACTTTAAGTAGTTTGGGTGCTCTGGATAAAGTGTATATTATTATAATTCCCCTAAAGGATATATTGCATTAGCTAAACAGAGCAAATGGCCACGTGACAACTAGCCTGTGTAGACAAGCTTCCTGAATATAACGTCTGCTCTCACTCCAAGTGGCCCTGCTCGAATACACACCTTACATTAGCAGGCTTCCTGCAATAAAATACCTTCAAAGCCAAGAGTGTTATCTTAGGTTTTGGGTCTTGTAGCTGTGCTAATTAGCATCTACACAAGAGTCTGGGAGAACAAAGGACTTTACTTTTGAGCCTGGGAATGGTGGGGGCTGCTGAGAGAGGGGGGCGTGTGGAACTATAAGGCTCAGCATTCCACACTGCTAGGTGTTCACTTGGTTTAAGTGAGATCTAAGTGCACCATTTCTCATACACACATTAATACGCACAATTGCGCTGGTAACTAATCGCATATTAGCGAATGCATAAGATCCTATATGAAAACGCTGTTCATTAGCTTTATGCGCACGCATCTGCTCCAAGTTAACTAGCGTTTTTACATCAAACCCCACATACTCACACATTACATATTCACAAACAAGGTTCCATAAGCATTAAGGTATAAGATTTAGTATAAATGCTGTGAAATAAAGATTATTTGGTAACTAAGATTTTATACATGCTAAGTAAGCCGTGTTTGGTTTTGTATTGATGCGTACTCTTTCAACAGAATTCCTGTATTCTCGGTGTGGAGATTGCATCATGCATTCTCAACTTATGGTCCGCAGAGACTTCAAGCAACAAAATGTATATTATATGAACAACTGTTAGAATGTTGCATGGGGCGGGAAACCAGAGACCCTCAGTTGTTGGAGGCTGGGTTGTGTCTATTTGAATCAGCCTGTTAAATGCTCTGTAACAGATGCATCCTCCTTGAGGACCAATGGCATCAGCAACAAACTTCTCTATTGTGTTGTCTATTTCTGGGGGGTATAAATATGTGTGCTCCAACACTGGGTCTTGGTCTTCGTGCTGAATGCTGATTGACGAAGGGTTTCTTGCTGATGCCTAACATCCGGTCCGGAAGCGCTGCGTATGTATACTGTACTTGGGTCTGTATAATTACTTTGCGCCGAATTGTGTATGGTATGGATCAATAGCGTGTAACTGACTGTACTTTTACTTGAATAATGCTTTGTGCTTCGGAACCACACGTTCCAAGTCTGGAGTCTTTATTTACTGTATAAACTGCGTACGCAAATTAGCGTCATCCTTAGAAGGTATAGGCATGATATTAGAAGGTATAGGAAGGAGTGTATAGAGGTTCTAATCCAGTATCATTAGTATAGTACAAAAACCTTCCTCCATTTTTACAGTGGGAGGTGTGTACACAAGCCTAGGTTCTTTTATATAAGAACAATGAGAAGCCATTTTACACAAATAAATATATATCTTTCTTTCAGGAAAGCAACTGTTAAAGAAAAAGAAAACACTGCTTTTTTCTTCTTCAGCAATGCAGGGGTTAAACTGAACACAGGAAAAAAAAACAGTTTTTTCTCAAATCATTGCAGCATGTGAGCCTTGCTAAACAACAGGTGAACTTAATTAGACAGCATGAATATTAGCTGGTGAACATACTAAGCAGCATCTTGATATATCTTAAGCACCTTAGTAAAAGAAAGGAAAGCAACTTTTTTTTTCAATAAACACACAAAACAGCTTTTGCACAGCAAATTACAGTATCCTAAATATAACTGCAGTTTTTCTGGTTTGCCAACCATACTCACGTATATTGACCATTCTGCCTTGTCAGTTCCGTTGCTACGCGATTGTGCTGTGACACAGCAGTGTAGATTCCCCGTATGGGCCACCAAATGTAACATGGGGTGTCGAAATGAGGATTCAGACATGCAGTTATATGGTAAAGCAGTGTCTTTTAATGGCAGCAGACACTGCACTTTAGCATACATGAGCTTAGGCCTGGACACACACAGGCACACAACAGAAAATAAATTAATAAACAAACAAGTCCCAGCACTCCTCTTGCTTAGTAGTCAGCAGTGGCTTGCAGCCACAATCGCCCATGCTCTCCCAGCATAGCCCTTTCCCTGGCACTAGAAATGCTTAATCCTACTACCTGGCTGCTAGACAGCATCAGGGCAAAGAACATCAGGTGTATGAGAGTTTTAAACCCTTCCTGGTCTGCTGACTTCCTGCTGGCTCTGGGCGACCTGGAAAACCCGGAATTCGATATTTCCAGTTTGAGCTGTGCAGCCCAGAAAACCCAGAGTTCAAAACTTCTATTGCAGGTGCAAAATGTGCCGGTCTTGTTTTCCTCTCCCTTGGAGGGAGCTGATCCCACCAGAATGTGGGCAATTCAGGTGAGAGACAACCCCTCTCAACACAGTATAAAACATCAAACAGTCACAGGTTGATATAAGTTAAATCTATATTCAATAGATTGGCTCTGCCTATTATTACCTATTGCACTCAGGGGGATGCAGTCAGGAAGCCGACGGTCGAAATGCCGACCGCCGGCTTCCCGACTGTCTAATCCCAGCAGGGGTCTAATGATAGGCAACTAAATCCCGATGCCAATCATTAACCCTACGCCAGGAGCCCGACGACCGGCATACCGAACGAAGGTAAACTGGGCGGCGGGCGCGGACAGCCATAGGGGGGGGGCGCATTAGGATAGGGACTCCTGGTGGGACTTAGGGTCAGGCACCCCCCGGGAGAGTTAGGTTTAGGCTGCGGGGAAGAGAGGGTTAGGTTTAGTCACTTAGAGGGGGGGTTAGGGTTAGGCACTTGGGGGAGGTTAGGGTTAGGCACCCCTAAGGGAGGGTTAAGGTTAGGGGGGGTAGGGTTAGTAATAGTAAAAATACTCACCTGTCGGGATCTTCTGTTGCCGGTCTTCCGGCGTCCGGCGGTATTTCATACCGAACTCCACACGGGGCCTGATTCATTACAGACTGCTATTGCGGCTGCAATAACACAAGGTGTGCTGTGAAAATATGCTAATGAATGCTATCACAATGCCGTTGCACTGCCAGCATAGAGATGCCCCCTGCTTCCCAATATCACCACCTTACATCCGTAATACCTTACAAACCTCCATAAACATCGGTAACAACAAGAACCATTAGCCCCTCATGCAGATTTACAGCAGCCCTGACCTTAGAAATTGCTAACCTCATTGCACGCAGTAAGTACTCAAACTGCGTATACCGTCACACTGGTTCTTTTACTCATGCCCATACAACGGCGTTCAAACGGACAGACACGCCTGCATTTCTCGGACCACCCCCCACCTGTCACCACCCCCAAACACTCACTGCCTGTCAATCACTCTGCGATGGCTCTCCGTGGTTTGCGTGATCGTAGTGAGATCACAGTGGTGCCTTCGCTCACGCACACGGCGATGCCTACGCATGCGCAGTGCACAACAATCGCCCGTCTGCACACGCTTTAGCCGTCTCCATCCTTAGTTAATCAGGTCCTCGTACTCGATCATTATTACATTTGAACGTTCCTAGTAATAGCTTACGCCCCGCACTGCGCCCCAGCAAAGCTATTACCAGTTTCCTTCCTCAACCAGCCTGGATGTTTTCCTGCATTCAGAGTCTGTGAATCATTTCTGTAGAGGGCACTTATGTGGTTAAAGACATATTGAAATATAAATATTGAAAAATAAGTGGCCATAAGCTGAAAACACAGGAACATTGAATAAAACATCTGTTCCTAATAGAAGACCTTGTTACACAGACATATTGCTATTTCCCAACATACCCGAAAGTCGTGGAGATCTCATTTTCAAGACCCATTGACTGCTAAGCAGAGTCTCTGTGCTAGTAATTATTTCTTACAATGTGCTGGGGGGTCAGGCTCGGTGCCCCATTTATAGTGTACTCATCTTCTACTACCCCCGAGTCTTATCCTACTCCCATTTTCTGTCCTCCTCGATCTTACATCTCACTTTTATTCCATCATCACCTCCGGGTTCTGTGCAGCTGAAGATTCACTTAGCCCTTAGCACGAAATGCTGAATGGTTCACCTTACCCTTCTAATTAATACCGAGTCACATCGCCTCTGCTTATCACTTGGGCTACTGGAGGCTTCAGTGCTCCGTACCCCTTCCCCACTTTTAGCCCTGTGCATTCAAAGTTATCAGTAGTGTAGATGGAGCTATGAAATAAAATATCTGAAGTGCTAAGAGGCTGTTTCAGAGTTGGGAGCAAAGCAAAAAATGGCAAGTAACTTGGCACCATGTTCAGGGCCGGATTATGGGAGGGGCGACAGGGGCGGTCGTCCCGGGGCCCCCACACATAGAGGGCCCCCACAACCAGCACAAAAAAAACTGAGCACAGGGTTTAGCTGTCACCGCTCTCCGTACCCATTCTCCTCGGCGGCTGCTATGCTGTTCCCTTTCAGCAGCCGCTGAGGAGCTTCAGTGTTGTACAGCCTCGCGAGACTTCACGGAATCTCGCGAGACTTTGACTGCAGAAGGACCAGAGCAGCGGCCGCGGCTTGAGAGAGAGAGGCTGTCAGCTGAGCAGACTCTGATGTCTAAGGCACCATTTTTACTCTGCTCCTCGGCTTCCCATGGTGTGGTCCTGCCATGGTGCCAGATCAGCAGTGCTGCAGACACTGGGGGGCCGGGAGCAGGGGGGCCATACAGGGGGGCCGGGAGCAGGGGCGTTTCTATAATGGGTGCTGGGTGTGTGGGGCACACCGCACACCCTGCACCCATAGGTAATTATACTTACCTCTCCGCCGATTCCCGAAGTGCTGCTCTGCAGCGCCGGACCGGCGTTGTAGAGCAGCAAACTCACTGGGAAAATGGCGGCGCCCATATTCCCAGTGATCTGCGCATGCGCAGAAAAGATGTCCCAGGGAAGGTAGGCACGGGCGCCATTTTCCCGGAGACCAGCGCATGCGCTCCAGAATCTACAGAGTTCAGTGCCGCTGAGCCTCCATCAGAGAGGAGGAGGCCCAAACGGAGGCTGCACACTGGCCGGGAGGTTCTTCTGCCATTGGTGGCTGGCGGAAGATTATCTTCCAGCACAATGTGCATTCATGACTGGTCGCATTGTTTGCGATCATGTCAGGTAGCAAACAGCATGGTATGAGGTTAAGAACTAGGGGGGGTCATTCAGACCCGCTCGCGAGCGCAGGACGCTCACAAGCGGGTCAATGGAGCCCTACTGCGCATGCGCATGACGGAGGGAGCTCCGTCGTGCGCATGCGCGAGACCCGGCTAGCGACGGGGTAGCCGTAGCTCCGGGTCTCGCACCAAAAGGGGCGTGCTGTCGATGTTGATTGACAGCACGCCCCCTTTGGTGGGCGTGCCGGGGGCGTGGCTGCCAGACGGAGGCGTTCCCATGGAAACGCCTACAGTCTGAAGCCGGCCCCACTAACATCAGTAGTGATGTCAGTGGGAGTGATTTTGGCTCTGATAGAGAAAAAATCACTCAAGGGCTTGCGGCAGCGAGACCCTACCGCAGGGTCTCTGTCGCAAGCCCGATGGTCGCGATGGTCTTCTTGACCATCGCGACCATCATCATGGACGCTCGCTATAGCTGTGGGTGGTCACCCACAGCTATGCGAGCGTCCAAGAGGCCGCTCCATTTTCATGTAGGAGGGCCCTGATTCAGAGCGAGCGCTCTGGTCAGAGCGTCCGGCTCTGAATCAGGCCCTAGGTTCATGCATGTGAGAAATTGGATGTTAAATGATGAAATGTCATGTCAAAATATTTGTGGCCTACATTGAAGTGTAAACCATCTGGTAGCGGGGCTATTATTACAACCCCAATTGGGGTTGTAATAACCCTATCTGGTAGGGAATAATCTAGGATGTAGTAAATCAATGTGGATATCTGTACACAAAAGAATTTTGCAGTTATTGCAAATGACTCACACATATAAATGCTCAAATAGCATAATACATATCTAGAAAAAAAGCTTAGGTAAAAGGCATAAAAACAATTAAATAAAACAATATTGAGTATGCAACATGTGTATTAAAGCACTGTGGGCTGCATATGACATTGTAAATGGGCCAAACAGGCACTGGCGGGTGGCAGCAGTCCATTAAATAAAGGCAATACTGTGTAATACTGTAGTGTGTATACCGTCCTTGAAAACATGGCTGTTTGGTTGGCGCACACGCCACACACTGTGGTTGGCAACTGTCCGGCTTCAGAGCTCCATGATACGGTTAGTAGTATCAGCTAGATGCAGATGGAGAGTGTCTGCCCTTAGGATCCAAACGCGTAATAATATGGGCCTGATTCAGAGACGGACGCTCTGAACGAGCGCTCGCTCTGAATCAGGGATTTTTTCTTGTTCGGCCTCCTGGCCGCTCGCATAGCTGTGGGTGACCACCCACAGCTATTGTGAGTGGCCAGGTTGATGGTCGCGATGGTCAAGACCATCGCGACCATCGGGCTTGCGGCCACAAGCCCCAGAAAGCTTCTGTCTCTAATAGAGCCGGAAGCTCTCCCACTGACATCACTGGTGATGTCAGTGGGGCAGCCCACAAACGGCAGGCGTTCGCTTCGGAACGCCTCCGTTTGTGAAGCCACCCCCGGCCACGCCTACCAAGCGGGGCGAGCTGTCAATCACCATCGACAGCTCGCCCCCTTTGGTGCGAGACCCGGAGCGAAGGAGCACCCGTCGCTAGCCGGATCTCGCACATGCGCATGACGGAGCCGGCTCCGTCGTGCATGTGTTCAGTGGGCAAACTTCGACCCAGTTGCGAGCACTCAGCGCTTGCGACCAGGTCTGAATCAGGCCCTATGTTCATATAGGTGGCAGTGGTGTGTGATGAAGATTAGCAGAGCCGTAACTAGGGGGGCTCTGAGTGCCTTGCGCGTGACATCATGATGATGCACATAAGGGGACGGGGACGCTCCACACATGAAGCTGCAACAGTGCTTGGAACATCTTCAGGATGCACCAGGCAGCTGTAATTATGGCAGGGTGCCTGCCCTTAGTCAGTGGCGTCACAAGGGGGTGATACCAAAGTGCCGACTCCTCCTCAGTGACAGGAACCGGGTGCTGCACTGTAGTATTACAAGCAGCACTCTGCTCCTGACAGAGTGAGGGAGCCGATACTTTGAAACAGACTTGTTCCCTGTGGGCAACCAGCATCTCCCAGACTCCCGGAGTGTGTGAGGCCACATCCCCTACCTGCCAAGCCACACCCCGTGTACCACGAGTACATGCCCCTTTATTTCTGGTGTGCAGCTATGCAACGTGTCCACCACCCCTACCCGCCCCGGGTGTCACCTCATGGGGAATGCTACAGGCAGCATGGCCACAGCCAGCCAGAAGCAGGGGCCCTGGGGTGGCAACAGTGCCGCACACACACCCCTAGTTATGGCCATGGAGATTAGTCCACACCTTGAATAGCTTATCCAGGGTTTGGTTTATTAACCAGGTAGAACGACAACACAGCGTTAATGCAGCATAACTTAGGTACATGCAGTATGATGCAGACCCAGCCAGGTTAAAAGGGATAGCGTGCCGTGTCCTTTGTCAGCAGATTGAAGCACAGTAAGCAAGTGGGGGTAAGTTACATATCGAGGTTCCAGCTCTATTATCTGACCTTATAATACCGCCTCACAGCCATTGGTCCAACCTGCTGGCAGTTGGAAACATCCCCGAGTTCCACGTCTGCCAACCAACAGGGTCTAGTTGACTTCCGCCATCTTGCCCGCTATCGCCTGTATGTCTAATTGCCAACCAGGTTCCACTATCTGCTCACCTCTATGCAGCTACTGGCTTCAGCACGCCCAGACACGCCCACGTTTTCTGCAATACTGCCTGTTGCCTCCCACACTCCGGACCTCATTCAGAGTCGGTCGTTGCGGCCGCACGCCACCGATGTTTGCTAAACTGCGCATGCGTAAAGTTCGCAATGCGCGTGCGCAAACTAGCTGCTACGATCAGAAATTTCTCTCTCCTTGAACACTGCCAGGTAGGTAGTTTGAGTGATAGAATGAGGCGTTTGTGGGTGGTAACAGGGGAAAGTGCTTGAAAATGGGGGAGTGGAGATCCGAATGCAGGCGTGCCTAATTATGCGAACAGCGTTTTATGGGAGTGCATAATTAACAAAGTAGTGTCATGGCACACGTGACATGGGTGGTTTGTACACTGACCTGATCGTAGTGCTTAAGAGAGGGTATGGTCAACCTTAAGCTCTACGACCAGTTCCGATGGTTACCGATGGTCTCGATTAATCCTTATATGGCTGGAGATGACGTGTAATGCGTACGAGAAGGGGGCGTATTTTTTGTCTTACGGCCGCATCCACCCCTTGGTCGGCCAGCTACCAATCCGATCTTAAGGACGCAATTTGCGAGTGCATCATTTGCATATCCGGCCCCTTTTCCCTTACGACCATGCGGCCGCAACGACCGACTCTGAATGAGGTCCTCCGCCCCTAAATCATTGACCGGCTGCTGCGTCCAGGGTACTGCGAGCGTTCTCGCAGAACGAGTTCTGTACCTGTACAGTGTGACATGTGCAGATCTTACACCATCGGAGATGTACGTAAACCATCGGGCTTGCGCACATCTCTGATATTATGCCCTGAGTCTAGGCATACACGATTGCTCGGTAAGAGGTATTCATTTTACTTAAGGAGTAACAGAATTGTTTTAGGAAAATGTGTCACTTTTAAAAGTGAGTTATCTGTCAGACGAGCTTAAGGATACATCTGAGAAATGACAGAGGGCCTGATTCAGAGCCGCTCGTAAGCGGCCGCTCTTTCTCTCCGAGCGATGTTCGCACATCTGTGCATGCGTATCGGTCGTAATGCGCATGCGCCAACCAGTCAGTGCGGTCGGAAAACGTGTGTTCGCAAAATTGCGAGTGCCTGCTAATTTGAGTGACAGGATGAGGTGTTTGTGGGTGGTAACAGGGGAAGGTGCTTGAAAACGGGGAGTGGCGATCCGAACGCAGGAGTGCCAAACGGTCAAAACGGGCGTTTTAAGGGTGTGCATAATTAACAAAGCAGCGTCATCGACCACGTCACTTGGTTGTTTCTTAGCCTGAACTGTTCGCATGATTGCGGTAGGAAAAACCAACCACAAGCACTGCGAGCAGTTCAGACGCCTTTCAATGTACTCAATTAATGTAATAAATAGCGGAGATGACGTATGATGCGAGCGGCCAGGTGGCGTCTTTACAAAATAGCGAGCGCATGTTTCGTTCGCTCGCTCAGACATAGAGGCGTCAACAGACCACAAAGAGCGAGCGCTCAATTTAAATAGCCGGCCCCTTTTTCTGAACGAGCGTCCGCAAATAGCGTCCGGCTCTGAATCAGGCCCAGAATCTTCCCGACCTGTTCGCTTATAACAAAGTGACCGATTTTCATACGCATGCAAACTCGCCAAAGCTAAATGTGAAAACAGTTGGTGGCAAAAGAAGCCTCGTCATCGCCACCTGTAGCTGGCTTCTGCTTAACAGGTTTCAGCTTCCGCTAAAAGGTTTCATACATTTGCAGTGCGCAGAATGGAAATCTACAGGCTGCTCTATCAATACTTCTGCCATAATGGATAGAATTCTAAGCAGAACGCCAGGGTACCCTGGGTGCCTGCGGCTGCGGCAGTAAAAGGAGCTCAGTCTCGTGCCAAGTTTTCACGGGCAATATTTCCATATTCTGGTGCACATCATTTAAAATACACATAGGTGCAGCTGACGTCTCCAGAGCAGGGAAGCGAGGAGTTTTTATTTTTCCAGCTTCATTTGTCCTGTCGGAGGCACATTGAATGCACGTGTATAATGAGAGACAGCGCGGCGGGATGGCAAGATGAAATCTTTAAGCACAAATGAGGGACTGTAGAGAGAGGAACTGGAGAGTTCAGTGCTTGTATAATGTCTCCTAGAGCTATCCAAGCAGTGTGAAATGGGCAAGAGAAAGAGAGAGACTAATTAACCCCCTGGAGTGCCTTCAGATGTACAGTCTGTGTCTGGGAAAGGGGCTGATATTTCATCCAATCAGGAAATGAAACCTGCGCCAGCTCTTTTATTAATGGAGTTTAGTTGTATTTTTTTCTCCCCTTCTTCACAAAGGTATCCAATTCTGTTTGCGGAAATGAGACCACGGAGACTTGGCAGCCTGAGGTGTTGCGTCAATGTAACACCTGTTACCTGTGTCATCGCCAGATTGTCCACTATCCCTGAGTCTGGATGTGATCCTGTGTTTCTACAATATGATGCTTTCTATTCAAAACTATACAGAGCTCTTGTTATATGCAGCTTGCTGTATCGCTAGATGCATGTAACTCGGCAAGGCCGTAACTAGGGGTGTGTGAGCGGTGCGACCGCACAGAGTTCAGGGCCCTGCATCTGGCTAGGAGCAGGGTGCCTGTAATTGCAGAATCTCTTCAGCTTCGTCCTTAGGACGCTTCAGGCGTGCCCACCACTGCCCTTACAGCTGAGGATGCTCCGGGCATTACTGTGATTAGCGGCGATCGTGGTCCCGCCCCCTCTGCGGGACATCATGCGGAGGGTGCATGGCCTGCACCGGGCGCTGGTAAATGTAGTTACGGCGCTGTAAGTTGGCAAGGGATGAATATGCACCTGCTCTACTCCAGGAGGGAACAGTAGTATATGCGCCTGGGTTACACCAGGAGAGAACAGTAGTATATGTGACTGGGTTACACCAGGAGAGAACAGTAGTAGATGTGCCTGGGTTACACCAGGAGAGAGCAGTAGTATATGTGCCTGGGTTACACCAGGAGAGAACAGTAGTATATGTGTTGGGTTACACCAGGAGAGAACAGTAGTATATGTGCCTGGGTTACACCAGGTGAGAACAGTAGTATATGTGCCTGGGTTACACCAGGAGAGAACAGTAGTATACGTGCCTGGGTTACACCAGGAGAGAACAGTAGTATATGTGTTGGTTACACCACGAGAGAACAGTAGTATATGTGCCTGGGTTACACCAGGAGAGAACAGTAGTATATGTGCCTGGGTTACACCAGGAGAGAACAGTAGTATATGTGCCTGGGTTACACCAGGAGAGAACAGTAGTATATGTGCCTGGGTTACACCAGGAGAGAACAGTAGTATATGTGCCTAGGTTACACCAGGAGAGAACAGTAGTATATGTGCCTGGGTTACACCAGGAGAGCACAGTAGTATATGTGCCTGGGTTACACCCAGAGAGAACAGTAGTATATGTGCCTACACCAGGAGATGTAACTGCACAGTGTTAGTAGCAAATGCAAACACATAATATAGTAAATGTCTGGACAATGGGGGTCTATGCTCGCAACGGATCTGTGTATATGCTAATGCTGCAGGTGCCATCTTCTGTATAGAGACCCCTACCATCGGCTACTCAGATCCGCTGCATACGTTTGGAGATGCAGCATTGGAAAAACATTGGGATGACCATTAGACATCTGAGTAACCCTACAGTTACTGAGAATGTCCACCACAGCTAACCTGCCAGGGAATCTGTGTTTGAGGATGCAGTCACTGGCTTCGGCACACCTCTAAAACGATGGCGATGCACCTGCAATTTAAATGCCCCTCTCCGTGACTGTCCTCAAAACTACTCCAGACTGTCAATTAACCGATACCTACAGCCACACTGTGACCTATGATACAGGGCCAGATTTACTCATGCGCATGTGCGTCTCAACGCACTTCAAAAACCATCGCTCATTTGCGACTGATGCGAAATAGCGTCCACCTCTGAACCTCGGGATGTGCCCTGTCACATTTACCATTTAGGGGGCCTATTCATCAACATTAAAATAACGTTTTTAAGGACATTTTCCTTAATTACCGTTTTTTTAGTATTCATGAAGACACTTAACACAGGAGATATCACTGATATCTCCTGGTTAAGTCCGCCTGCGTTCATTTCCACACTTCCCATACATTAGTACATTAGTATGGGGATATGGAAATTATGCTATTCATCAAATTCCGCAAATTATGTATTTTCGGAATTTGATGGTGTTACTATACGCCACTGTCAGGTGGTGTACAGCGGGTTACACTTACCTGCTGTCAGCTGGGCAGGTCCCCCGCCGGCTCTCTCAGTCACTATGGTTACTTCTCAGGCTCCGTCTGCTGTGCTGAAAAAAAACAACGTTTAAAAAAAACAAAAATAAAAAACTTTATTGTGCTCTGCTGGGAGAACACAGTGTCAGAACAGTAGACAGAGCCTGAGGCGGCTGCAGCGGGCAGGTAAGTGGGGGACAGGGGGGAGGTGAGAGGAGGGGGGAGGGACAGAATTACCGCAGCTGTAGGCAGTACTGTGCATGCGCTGCTTTTGTGAATGTAACGGTGCATGCGCGGCACTGATTACAGCTGCGGTAAGTTAGTATAGAGAGGGATAACTATCTATTTAACGAAAAGCTGTCATCGCAAAAATGACAGCTTTTCGGAATAGATAGTTATAGGGAGGAGGAATGATGAATTCCTCCGGTAATTAGGTAGAACTCCATGCCAGTTCTAAACCTAATTACCCCAAGAGAATTGTATGAGTTAATGAATAGGTTCCTTAATCTGAAATTATAATGCAAAGACAAAAGTAATTGTGTTAATTAAATGTAATAAAATTTGATTTTATGGAGATAAGTTATATTATGTCATTTATATGTAGGTATATGTTTCAGCAGATACATATCTTAGAAAAGTTTTTTAAAGTACAACTTTTGCAGTGAAAATGCAAAATGTATGAAAATGTTTTTGTTTTCTAAAAATATGTTTTTAATAAGATGGAGAAACATGTTTATTCAATGACAAAAAACACCATTCCTAGCGAACGCAGGGGCAACAGAGGGATTTTGTTTTTGCTTGTCCCTATACAGGAAATAGCCACAGGCAGTAAGGTCAGGTCCATCGAGACTATCAAGGGGCCCAGGTACAGAAGGGGCATGGCCAAAATCTGAGACATGGCCACACCCCTTCGGAAAAAAAAAAATCAATGTAAAACGTTGTCAAGGGAGACACTTGTCCTCCCTCAGCAACTGGCCCGGGTGCTTCCAACAGCCACAATTAGGGCCCCATTTATAAACAAAACTAAATACCAGTGGGAATTTTCGCTTAGCATCACTGTGATACAAACGAAAATTCCATGGGTATTTAGTAATACTTACCCCTCCTGCGAGGTCCAGCGGAGTTCAGATCCTCGGCGAGGTCCTCCGCTGGGCTGCTGGCAGCCTAACGCTGCCAGCGACGGGCCACCTATGTTATATGCATGCGCGGCGGTCTTCATTGCCGGCAATGGGGCCTGCATCGCTCTTGCCATCTAAAAGATGGCGAGAGCGATGCTGTAAAAACAGCGGTAATCTAAGATTACCGCTGTTTACTAAATACTGAAACCTGGCATAACCCCTGTAGCGAGCGCTAAAGGGGTTATTTTTCGTTTGTAAATGTGGCCCTTAGTACCTGCACACGGCACACCCTCCTCACTGCCCTGAGTAACATTCACTAGATCTCATGGTGCCTTCAGCAGGGGGGGGGGCTTATTTTACAAGTGTTGCGTGACAATAATGCTGCTACAATATTTGTTCTGTTAAAGGTGAAAACCAATAAAAACTTTAAGTAGTATTTTTTTGCTTTTTTTCAGTATCATTAATTTATTTGTCTACATTTTTATTATTACTTTTTAATGATTACATTAAACGAAAGGCTAGATCTAGCCAGCCGGTTCACACGTCCACGAGCAGCAGTCAGAGCCGGAGGCGGGACTGGACAGAAGGCAGTGTCGGACTGGGCAATGTGGGGCCCACCAGGGGAATCAGGGATAAGGGCCCATGTTAAAGGAGTGGGGTCATCCACCAGAGGGGGTGTGGCCAGCCACCACAGATGCTGGGGTAACCTTTAGGTAAATCTTGGTGTAGTATCTATAGGCGGGAACCAAGCCCCTATGCTGATCAGTGGTCCTTCTCTATCAGGTCTAATAAAGTAATAACCTATAATTTTAGGTCTAAAACCTGACACCTATAGGAGGGGTGGTGGGCCCACAGACAGTGGGGCCCTCCGGGAATTTCCCCTGTACCCCTGTGGGCCAGTCCAACCCTGACAGCAGGTGGCTGGGTGGAGCGAGTGGGGGCAAACTAAGGGGACCCGGGTTCCTTATACATTATACTTGTAGATAATAAACACATCTTTAAGGCCACCAGCTGCCGCTATGAACTGCAACCACAGGCAGCCTGGCAGAAGTTTTTACTGGCCCTGGGGCAGTAATCTGCAAAATAAAAACTGTACCAAAGCATGTTTGGGGGCTGTTAGCATATCTGGAGTGGACCTGGGAGTTTGGTATATGCTTCAAGTTTCACTATTTAAATGAAAATAAATGAAAGGCTTTTTTAAATCATCGCTAGCGTCAGCAGTAACCCTCGTCACTGGTGGAAACCTTCTTCTGGCAATAAATAGAGATCTTCAGCTGAACTGCAGAAGTTTTTCATTACTGTCTAAGGAACAGTTCTGAAATGCTTTCATTAAAAAGGTCTCCATTCTTATCATTTAATAATTTATTTCCCACTTGATTCATTTAAATATGCAAATTGTTTTTCATATTTGGTTTCGTGTTGAGCAGACTCGTAAACCATGAGCTCCGTGCATCCGAAATATATAGAATATTTTTTATATAAAACCATCATTAGAGCCATTTTAAATGAATTCACTCCCGACACTATACAGTATGGACCATTTAAAGTCGTGCTGCAGATTCAGAACAGGGAATGATCTGTAATAATGATTATATTTGACACGTGCTGTAATAATACCTGTGTTTTCTCTGTGCATTGATCTGTTTGTTGAACTCTAGTAGAAAATGACTTGTGATAAGTCTCATTGTTGTCACACAATTTATGGGGGGGGGTATAATTGTCACTGGGCCTAATATCTGCTGTATATGGGAGAAAGGGCACATTTTGTATTGTGTGAAAACATATTAGTCAGCTGCCAGGCTTTTAAGACTAGCCAGCTTTGTCTGGTTAAAGTCAGATTATCATAGCAACCAATCAGATTCTACTTATTTATCATGTATCTAGCACCTTCTAGAAGATAATAGCTAGAATCTGATTGGTATGGGGCAACAACTACACTTCTAAAAACACACTTTAGTACATATACCTCTAAGTGTCAGGTGGGGGTGTGTAGAATTCGTTATATTTTATTTCATTGCTGTGAAATGACAAAAATGTTTTCAAGTTGCAAAATACTGAAAGCAACAAAAAATGATATTTTTAAAGTTTCACTACAGCCGTGGCCAAAAGTTTTGAAAATGACACAAGTATTGGTTTATACAAAGTTTGCTGCTTCAGTGTTTTTAGACCTTTTTGTCAGATGTTACTACATACTCTCCAACTGTAGCCAGTACAGTACCGTTTTTTAATGGTCTTTTCCCGGCAAACGGGGCTGTACCGTTTTGTACCGGGTTGGTACACTCACCAGATTTCTTAAGCAGTTAAACAGTGCTGATGGGACACAGAACTCCCGCAACGCTGCTGAGTGACAGCCGGATCTTCTCCGACCTCCGTGCTTCTCTGCCCTGACCGTCGCCAGCGCCGGCATAGAGAATATGCAGTATAACACTTACTGCAAGTTCTAATCCAGCCAGCGCCTGATGCCTGCAGCCCCCATGGACACGCCCCTTTATCCGTGACCACGCCCCTTGATTTGCGGTCAAGTCCCCATGTACCGGGTTCTTACTGGAAAATGTTGGAGGGTATGTTACTATGGTTTACCAAAGTAAAATTACAAGCATTTCGTAAGTGTCAAAGGGCTCTATTTACTACAATGCGCATTTAGAATGCAGATTGTAGTGTGACATTTTCGACTGAATTTGCATTGCAAATTCAGGCAATATCACAGGGATTTATTAAAAATCCCTCGCAGGGACAGAGCTTGCGATAAAGCTCTGTCCCTGTGAATCCCCTCTGCAGCCTTATCACTGTATTTTTCTGAAAAATTACAGTGACAAGGTTCTACGCATGCACCGACTGGCCGCCGCTACCCCTCCTCCCTCACGAGCCCCCGCCTCCCTCCCGCAACCCCTCCTTACTTACAAACTCCAAACATTGATTAGGCAAGAATGGGCGGCCATCAGTCAGTATGTGGCCCAGAAGTTGATATGACAGCTTGCTAGGACGAATTGCAGAGGTCTTGAAAAAGAAGGATCAACACTGCAAATATTGACTCTTTGCATAAACTTAATGTAATTGTCAATAAAACCCTTTGACACTTTTGAAATGCTGTAATGTTACCTCAGTATACCATAGTAACATCTGACAAAAAGGTCTAAAAACACTGAAGCAGCAAACTTTGTGAAAAACCAATACTTGTGTCATTTTCAAAACTTTTGGCCACGGCTGTACACTGTCATGTAAGATGTAGTTTCATAAGTTACTGACAAGCAATAGACAAAACATCGGTTGGGGGAAGGTCTGCAGGGGAAATACTATTATAAGTGATAATCATTCTGCCCCTCTTTCATTCCCTGTTTCTCTTTGGAGCTGACACACAGAGGCCTGATTTAGAAGTAGACGCAGTTTAGATTTGGTCACAACTGGCCGATGTTTTGTCTACTGCAGTGCACATGCTTCTGAGACACACTGCTCATCTGCCGCGATGATCTCCCAAGGTTGGTCGCAGTATGGATTAGGACTCATAGTGTTTGGGGGAAGGTAACGGAGTGGTAACAAAAATACATGCGTGCCGCGACCATTTTGGGGGCATGTTGCTGCATCAGATGAACAACGGAAACATTGGTCACACCATCGGACCTCTGAGCAAGCTCAGAAAGCTCATTGCAGGTAAAACCCTGAGGCCAGTGACACTGCATCTGAAGACGCAGTCGCTGGCTGCGACATGTCCCTCGAAAACAATCACGGCACGCCTGCGTTTTTGTTGCCACTCCCCGGTTATCTCCACCAAATGGTCACTGTCTGTCAATCACTCTGCGTCCTAATCCACACTGCGAAGGCCGTCGCAAGACCATCACGGCACTTGAGCATAGCGGCTCAGTAGACAAAACATTGGCCAGTTGCGACAGAATAAAAACTGTGTCCACTTCTGAATAAGGGCCTGATTCAGAGCTGGACGCAAGCAGCCGATCGCTCGTACGCATTCAATTTTTTTAAACCACGCATGCGTCCGGTTATCATTGCGCATGTGCGGCCGTATCTTTGCGGTAATTTTTCTTTCGCTCGTATACACAGTGAACAGGAAGTGACCTATGTAATTTGATTGACAGAATGTTCCGTTTATGGGTGGTAACGGGGGTGGAGATGTGAAAACGCAGGCGTGTCAAGCCGTTTTTTGGGCGTACATGTATTATCTTGAACGAACGTCCAATTTGGACGGTATTTTTGATACGTCACTGTGTGATCCAGTTTCCATTATTACTGCTCGTTCAGCTTGTGGTAGGGTATTGGATCTCGCAAAGACGATGGTCTCTTCGTAGCTCCCTAAGCGAATCGATGTTTTGCTATTCTCCTTAAGGCACAAGACCAATCACCTAATAATTGGTTCACTTGTTAGAAGGTGATTTGCAATGGCCCTGATTTATTAGCTAAATTTAGAATGCATGTTGTGTTCCTATTTGTTTGTGTTTTGAAATCACAGCAATCACCAAATAAATGTTTCACTTATGTTAAAAATGCTTGATGTTTTTGATATATTCCGTACGCATGTTGTTGTCAGATTTCTTTTTTTTTTTTAATAGCCCAACACCAATCTACTTTTTTTGTAAAATATTCTTTTCGTTTTGTTTTAAATACCGAAAGACAATCAGCTACTAATTGCTTTGCTTGTGTTATTGTTTACTTACCTGTTACCTGATGTTTATATTTTTTTATATTTTTTTTTAGTATATGACCTTTGTTATGTATTTAAGTATGTTTGTTCCAGTCCCTTTTAGCCAGTTGATAATGAAATTGACACACAATTTTTGAGTTTTGGTTTTATTTAAAAAAAAAATGAAAATATATATATTTTTTTTGGCTTTTTGTTCTGCAAAAAATTCAATTTTTTACATTTGCAAAAATACAAAGTAATTAAATAAAGAAAAACAATTCACAAGAAATTGAGGGAGGTTTTGGGGTGCAAAAATATTGGGCAAACACAGAGATGGAAATTTGGGGAATTAGCCAGTGCTGTCAACGCCTTTTTCCCCGCTTGGTTTGATGTTGGAGGGAGCATGACTTTGTCTGGTCATGCGCCTGGCCTGGCCAGAGGTAGATGTTGTTTCCTCTGGCCTAGGCATAGGGCTAGGCACATTTGGAGGGATGGCTGATGTTGCGCCAGAGGTGGAGGGCCCTGATGTCCCGGCAGGAAGGGAGGCCAGCTCCAACATGCACAGGCAGACGAGCTGCTCTAGGGCATTAGCTATTCTGACATTGGCCGGAGCATTTTCCTCCAGGGCGTATGCCACCCATAGCAGATTGGCATCCATCCTCATCAGAATCTCTGTGTTCTTATCCGTTTTTTCATTGAGATCTGAGAGAAGGGCCACTGCCTGCGAGGGGGAAGGCCCTGGACTGTCTGCCACAGGGTCCCCAGCCGGATATACTGCTTCCTCCCCTGCGGAGGCAGCAGATCTACTGAGGCCAAAACTCAGATCTGGAGCAGACTCGTCCTCTTCTGTGCCTGTGTGAAAAAGATAGATAATACAAATCTTAGTACATTTTTAAATTTACTTAAACAAGTTTTTCAATCATTTTTTACTAAATTACCTGCGGCAACATGTGGAGCCGCAAAGTCTGGTATGTCTGTGTCCATGTTGGACACGCCAAACACCTCCTCTTCCTGCACACACCCCTCCAAATCTGTTAGCTCCAATGACACAGGGGTTGGCCCACCACCTGTCCCCCCTGCATGCCTAGTCCTATCTGCCAGTCGCTCCATCTGTTGTTTAAAAATGTATGGTTAGATTTTTTTCATAATTTAATAAAAATTTGGAAATAGGTTACAGCATTTGCGAACCGGCGTTTGACCTCTTTGGTTGAACGGACAAAGTCACCAACCCCATTGACAGCACTGGCTTTCCTCCCACAGTTTCCATCTCTGGGTTGCACCCATATTTCGGGGTGCATGTGCCAGGTTATCAATGCACTTTTGCACCAAATCCTCCATCTCCTTTCTTGTGAATTGCGGCTGCCTTTTGCGTTTGGCCCTGGCCTGGGTATTAGGCACCATAGCCTCCTCATTCTCAGCATCAACACCTTTCAAAAAATTTAGAAAAAAACATTATTTTTTTTTTTTTTGGTGGTAAATTTTGGAGCTACTTACTGTGAGGTCCTGGATTTTGGCTTTGCTGCTGTTCAGTGGACATGATTAAACCCTTGAATTCAGCAGACCCATTGTGGGCTCTCGTGACATTTTTATAGATGCGTGTGCATTATATGGGCGCATCTATTGTACGTCATTGATTTGAGCGGGAAAGTTCGGTCTATTTAAGGCTTTTTTGTGGCCTTGTTTTGGGGTGGGTTGTTTGGAGTGGCTGTCGTTGGCGTTTGAGAGTTAGTCGGAGTAGTAGTTGGTCGGAGTAGTAGTTGGCGGAGAGTTTGGTGGTTTTTTGGCAAGTTTTGTTTGGTTATTTTCTTTCGCATTTTTGCGTATTTTTTCTTTCACAAATTTTTCTTTTTTGTTGAGGTAAGTTTTTGTGAACGAATTTTTGGTCGATTATAACTAGCAAATATTTTTATCATAATACGTGTTTACTTTGCTTTTATTTAGGTTTTTTTTTTTTTACATTTGGTGTTGTGGATCTCGTTTATTTTGGTGTTATCATCTTTGTGCGGTAAGTGTTTTTTTGTCATACATTAGACCCCGTTATTTTTATAAATTTTTCATGTTTATTTAAGGGGTCACACTATGCAGATAGGTGTACGTAAAAACATTTTTTTGTTTGGAAATGTTTTTTTTTCATGATAAATTCGAAATGTATTGCGTATATTTTAAGCGTACCATTAAGCGTTATTTTGTAACCTGTATTGCGTATATTTTGTTCATCTCCTGTCTGTGGCTTCAGCGTACCATTAAGTGTTATTTTGTAACCTGTATTGCGTATATTTTGTTCATCTCCTGTCTGTGGCTTCAGTGTACCATTAAGCATTATTTTGTAACCTGTATTGCGTATATTTTGTTCATCTCCTGTCTGTGGCTTCAGCGTACCATTAAGCGTTATTTTATAACCTGTATTGCGTATATTTTGTTCATCTCCTGTCTGTGGCTTAAGCGTACATTACAATTTTCATGTAAAATCCTAGAATAACAACATCATCTCTGTAGTGCATGCATTCTTTATATTTTAGCCTTAGCCTGTCTTTATTTTGTGTAAATTTTTACATTATTTATATGGAAAATCTAATTCGTAGGTTTACTTCAAGATGTCACTGCCTAACCCTGTAAAATTCTTCTTAATGTGTAAAAAAGATAAGTATATTTTCACATTGTTAAATTTCGAAAAAATAACTACATTGTCTAACACTTCAGATTGATGTTGGGCGAATTATAGTGGCGATGGTAAACGACCCCGACCAACCTGAACATCCTCCTAGGCGTAGGCCTCATAGGCATGCAAGGCCCCAGATATTTAGAACACGTGTCACCCTTTTTGGAATGCCTGATGATGTGGTCTTAAGGCGTTATCGCCTACCACCCCAAATCATCCTAGACACTCTTTCATTAATAGAGAGTGATCTTGAAAGGCAAACTAACAATCCAACAGCAATACCACCACTTACACAGTTAATGTCGGTGTTACATTTTTGCGCCTCAGGATCATTCCAGACCACAGTTGGCATCGTTGCGGAAATTTCCCAATCCTCCTTTTCAAGGATAGTCCTGAGGGCGGTAATTGAGGCCCTATTTAAGCACCTCCATCATTTTATTAATATGCCATTGGATATGGGGTCCCTTAATGTGGTTAAGCAGAAATGTTTTGAAATTGCAGGCTTCCCACACATCATAGGGGTTGTGGATGGCACTCACATACCACTTCAGCCTCCAGCAGTGCTGGAGGCAATATTTAGGAACCGAAAACATTTCCATTCAATGAATGTAATGGTGGTATGTGATGCCTCCCTCCAGATCCTGTCCCTGAATGCCAAATTTCCAGGAAGTGCACATGATTCATTTGTCATCCGGCAATCAGGGCTTTGGCACAAATTAAACAACCTACAAGCTGGTGATGCGTGGCTTCTGGGTAAGTGGTACCCTTAATTATTAAAACAAACACTGTTGACTTAGAAATGGTACTGAATGTTTTTTTATTTTCACAGGAGACAGTGGTTACCAAGTCAATATAATTCCGCACTTACTGCCACCAGGCAGGTGGTGGAGCGCTGCATGGACCTTTTAAAAGGCCGATTTTGATGCCTCCACCGCTCTGGTGGCGACCTCATGTATTTACCGGCTATGGTTTCCAAAATTGTGGTTCTGTGTGGGATATTTCACAACATCACCATAAGGAGTGGTGTCCCAATGCAGCCAGAGGATGCCTTGCCTGAGGATTGCCCCCCGAGGTTGGTCGGAGGAGAATGTCAGGGGGGGCCATACGTGATGAGGTAGTTTCTCATTTTTTCAGGTATTTTATTTTCCTTTTTTTAACATTTGTTTACATTGGGCAGAAGGTAAATTATGTGTGTTAACTATCCTATGTTTTCAATTGTAAAATGCTTCTTTTCTTGTTTTTTCCCAAACAAAACAACAACCTGCTTACTCCCTGAAATTGAACGACTGTAACAATAATGACTCAAAAATGAACTTAACACCTGGACAAATGTGTTTTTATCCTGAATTTGGACAACATGTTGGCATGCAACATCTTCAACCAGTTCTTGATTTTGTGATTTGTACTTTTGTGTGTATATTTCTTGTTTTTTCTGATAATGTGTAATAAAATTTGTAAAACTTTATTGTTTTTTTTAAAGTTTAAAATACACAAAAAACCTTTAACAAATGGACAGTACCTTTGAAATTTGTTTCCAAGTGTAAAGTGTTGTTTTGTTTTTTTTGTGCAATTTTTTAGGAAAAAAAATGCATTAACTACATAAGGGTATTCTAGCGAACCATTATGGAGTTAATGTCAATTTACCAAAGATTAGATCAGACTGTATGTTATATCATTTTTTCAATTTTGTTTTTAAATTTTGGACAAATTGACAAATGAAGCCAAAAACATTTAACACATGCAAACAAATTGATTGTCCCTGGCAGCTAATGTTTGAGGCAATAAATTAGATTTTTGAAATGTCAAATTTTTTAATAACAAAATCAACAAAAAAACAATATTAATGGCGCAATAAGGACACCAAATGGTCCATGGCCACAAGAATGTGGATCAAATGGCCATGCATATTGTGGAGTTCAGCCAAAATCATATGGTCCCGCATTCTTGGCTCTGTTGAAAGAGAAATCTGTGTATTAATATATATATATATTTTAAATAAAAAAAGGACAGTATGATTTACCAAGAAAAATAATTAACACACCATGCAAAATTTGTGAACAAAATATAGTGGTTAAAAGAAATCTCCTAAGTTACCAATTGGCCCCCCCCAAAAAAAACCAAAAAACAACAACATGAGAATAGCGGGTTGAACAATCACTTTGGCATCTGATATAATCCTTACACAACTTGTATTTTGATATAATACAACAAATTAAAAAAAGCCACAAGAAACTTGTATTGGGCTGTGGCATATGTGGTCATGAAAAAATTAATGTAGAACACCCCAAAAAAATAATAATAATTTGTTGGACACAAATTTTTTTTTTTTTTAAAATGGAAGACATTGTAATGTTAAAAATGGACCTTAAATTTTACATTTAAACCAAATAAAAAAAACCATGTGATGCATGTCCCAAAAAAACCACATAATTGTTCAAATTGGTAATGACCTTAGATTGTATTCCAGGAAACCACAGTGTATGCATATAGGGCACCTTTTCAGACATTTAAAACAAATTACCTGCAGCTTCAGGGACAGGTTGGGCCAGATCCTCCTTCTCAGACGATGTCAGCCAATGGATGGAGGAATAAGGCGGGGTTATTTGAGATGGGGATAAAGGGGAGGGAGTTCAATAAAGAGTGGGTGGATCAGGGGAGGGTGTGGAAATGTGGATGGGGAGGACAGGGGAGGGAGGGGAAATTTGGGATTGGGGTCTAGGAGAGGGATTTGAAAGAGGGATGTCCAGGTCAGGGGAGGGTGGAGAAATTTGGGAGGAGTGGGCAGGGGAGGACATGGTGGGAGTTGGGGAGAGGGGTCAGGCAGGCCTCCGACGACGTCTCTGCCTCCGCTCCTGTTCTAAATGATGTATAGTTTGGAATATTACCAAATATGTATTCCCAAAAAAATTTGAAATGTAAAACATTAACCAAAAAACCCCAAAAAACAATACATTTACATTAACAAGGTCTCATTTAGCAAAATAAAAACGCATACTTCACTCATGCACATGCATTAATGCAAATTTACATTAGCAAAGACAAAAATAAAAATAAGATTGACATAGATATTTAAACATTCAAATATCCACTTACGCCGACGGATCCACATCCGAAGATGCGCAAGCAGGTGCGGGGACCTGCGCCACAAATCGGACCAACGGCGCTCCAATTGTCCGATGGTCCGGCGAACCTCCTCATACGCCCGTCCCTTTAGGATGTTGGTGACGGGGGGCGGCCTATCCGTTATCCGTCTATCCATGACTTCGGTGAGCACCAGCAGCTCACGCCGTATAAAAGCACTGGCTCTCATGATGGCAATGGTTTTTTTTTTTACACACATCAGTTTTATTACAGGGACCCCTAAATTTTGATTGGCTAATGTACTTTCACAAATAACATTAACAATCCTATTGGTTAATGTGTGAGTCATGTGAAGAACCCATAAAAATATATTGTGACTTAGGATTGGCTTGATGCATTTTGGTGCGTTAGCAACAATCCGAACAAAAAAAAATAAAATAAAAGAATTTCTATATTATAAACCAAATAAAAAAAAAATAAAAAAAAATAAACAGTCTTTGGAATTAAAAGAAACAACAAGTTTGACCTTAAAAGCAGACGGATTCTACGGAACAAATTGTACACAAAACAAACAATAAAGTTTATTGACATTCAAAAAACAAACAAGATTGAAAACATTCGACCAACAATTAAGTAAATTAAGGTAATGATTGGCACCAATCAATTCATGGATGTTTGCCGAACGAGAAACAAGGCAATGGACCAATGACAGGCCTACTTCCGGTAGTACTTGTGCGAGCGAACACATCAACAAAAAACGAGTAGAGCGCTCGCTATTTCGGACGCTCGTTAGCTAGAGGAGGGGATGGGGAAATATGGGGCTGAAGACTCGCTACGAGCGACCACACGTACGAGCGCTTGATTTGACATTTTGACGTTCGTACCTACTGCGGGCGAACACAGTTTTGCGTCCGGCTTTGAATCAGGCCCTCAGTCCCCTGGACTCACAAATGTGTCTGTTTAGCTTTCACATATATTTTGGGAAAAACTCTTTTAATTGAGCTAAACAGTATATGCTTGTACTTCAGGCTTCACTGCAGGAAATATGAGCTGAGCTACGATTTTTGCCTTGAATGTGTCGCTACTTAAGTAATAATATGAAAATTGCGGAATTTACACTATTTAAAATTTTGTTTTTAAATGAGGCATGACACAAAACATCGCAATACATCACTATCAATAATGACCCTGTCATACTGCACATAAAGGAAGTTAGTATTATATTGTCATTTTGCTGAATAACAAAGGAGGTTTGACACATAATTAAATGACAGACAAGCTGGGGAAAATCAAATCAAAATAGGCTTTATTGTCAACAGTGTTTTGTGTGAAGCCTCCAGCCTGGATTTGTGCTTTCTGAATGTAATGCTGGAATTGCGTAAAGTCTATTATGTGCGAAATATGCCGTCTTTGTGGTTTAATATGCTTATATGAGATCGGTGCCATTATTTATGACCTCGCGTTATTAAACAATGTTGTAAAGATTGTATTTCCTAGAAGGTGTTAAAGGTTTTTTTTTTTGCTGAATGTGTTAGAGACATAAAACTCTGCATTTAGTGTTCGGCCATCATCAGTGTCAGAGGACCCCCTATCAGTGTGTCAGAAGTAGGGGTGAGCACCGGCCACTTTTCGTGTTTTGTGTTTTGGATCTTTCTTCGTGTTTTGGATCTGGGTTTTTCTGTTCCTATGCTATTATTAACCTCAATAACATTAATTTCCACTCATTTCCAGTCTATTCGGAACACCTCACAAGTGTTTCTAGGCCAAGGTTTGCACCGAGGTAGCTGGGTGACTATGCTAAGCGACACGAGTAGGCTGCACAAACACGGGGCCCATCTAGGAGTGACACTGCAGTGGCAGACAGGATGGCAGTTTGAAAAACTAGGCCCCAAACAGTACATAAAGCAAAGAAAAACAAGAGGTGCAAGATGGAATTGTCCTTGGGCACTCCCACCCACCCTTATGTTGTATAAACAGGACATGCACACTTTAACAAACTAATCATTTCAGCGCCAGGGTCTGCCACACGACTGTGGCTGAAATTAATGTTAAAAACGAGCGCTTGGACATGTACTGTGTGTAGAAATAGGTAAATAAATGAACCACGATTTACTTAAAATATTAAATAAAAATCTCCTGTACCCACTCGTTGTTTATAGCTCTTTTTTGTGACAGAGTGGTATGGAGTAGAATGTCTCAAAGGTAGTCCGGTGAATGCGGGAACATGGGTGTTTGTAGAATAGTACCCTGCCCCTACTCTTACCCTATAGTTGCCGTCCCTCCGGTACTCCTTCAGCTATGCGGCGCGGCGGTGTCTCCTCCGTCCCTTTCGGCTTTGGCGTGCTGTGCCTCCTTACACGGCGGTCAGCAGCGTCTTGCTTCTGGTGGAGTGGGGAGATCAAACGAGCAGCATGCAAACTATGCCAAGCAACCTCCTACGTCTTTCGCTGACAAGGTTCCCGGCTGCACTAAACACTCTTTCGGAGTACACACTGGAGGGGGGGCAACTTAGGTAAAATAGAGCCAGTTTGTACAGGGGCCTCCAAATTGCGTCTTTTTCCTGCCAGTACAGGTACGGACTGTCTGGCACCGATGTAATCCTCCACCATTTTGTCAATGGTGACAGTATCATATGCAGTGACAGTAGACATGTCCGGACCAGATGTCCAAACTTGGTCCTGTCTGCCCTGCATCACCGCCAGTGGGTTGCTTAGGATACCTGTTGTTTCCTGGCAGCCCCAGTTGCGGGAGAAAATGAAGAAGGATCTTTTGACGTGTCACGTTCCGCTTCAGCTGACAGTGTTTTCACCAGCAGGTCTTTGCACCTCTGCAGGCTTGTGTCGGCCGGAAAGAGAGACACCACGTAAGCTTTAAACCTAGGATCGAGCACGGTGGCCAAAATGTAGTGGTCTGATTTCAACAGATTGACCACCCTCGAATCCTGGCAAAGCGAATGAAGGGCTTCATCCACAAGTCCCACATGCTAAGCGGAATCGCTCCGTCTTAGCTCCTCCTTCACTTTCTCCAGCTGCTTCTGCAAAAGCCTGATGAGGGGAATGACCTGACTCAAGCTGGCAGTGTCTGAACTGACTTCACTTGTGGCAAGTTCGAAGGGCTGGAGAACCTTGCACAACACGGAAATCATTCTCCACTGCGCTTGAGTCAGGTGCATATCCCCTCCTTTGCCTATGTCATAGGTGGATGTATAGGCTTGAATGGCCTTTTGCTGCTCCTCCATCCTCTAAAGCATATAGAGGGTTGAGTTCCACTGCGTCACAACCTCTTGCTTCAGGTGATGGTGGGGCAGGTTCAAGAGTGTTTGCTGGCGCTCCAGTCTTCGGCACACCCCTGTCGTTTTTCAGAAATTCTGCACCACCAAATTTATTGTGTGAGCAAAACATGGGACGTGCTGGAATTTTCCCAGATGTAATGCCCCCACAATATTGGTGGTGTTGTCAGATATCACAAATACCCAGGAGAGTCTAAGTGGGGTAATCCATTGGGCGAGGATTTCCCTCAGTTTCTCTAAGAGGCTGTCGGTGGTGTGCCTCTTACTGAAACTGGTGATACACAGCGTAGCCTGCCTTGGAACGAGCTGGCATTTCTCAGATGCTGCTACTGGTGACGCTGCTGTTGTAGCTGCATAAGGCGATATATCTACCCAGTGTGCTGTCACAGTCATATAGTCCTTAGTCTGCCCTGTTCCACTTGTCCACATGTCCGTGATTAAGTGGACATTGGGTATAACCGCATTTTTTAGGACACTGAGGACACGTTTTCAGATGTGTCTGTACATTCTCGGTATCGCCTGCCTAGTGAAGTGGAATCTAGATGGGATTTGGTACCGGGGACACACTACCTTCATCAATTGTCTAAGTCCCACTGCACTAATGGCGGATACTGGACGCACGTCTAATGCCAACATAGCTGCAAAGGCCTCAGTTATCCGCTTTGCCTCAGGATGACTGCTGTCATACTTCATCCTCCTTGCTAAGGACTGTTGGAGGGTCAATTGGATAGTAAAAGAAGTAGTGGTGTTCCTACTTCCTCTGGGATGATGAACGACTCCCAGCAGCAACAGCAGCAGCGACAGCAGTAGGCATATCAATGCAGGATCCTCCGGAGGAATCCCGGATAGGAGAGTCAGTCATGCCAGTGACATGGCCTGCAGGACTACTTCCAATCCTGACTAAGGAGGAAATTGACGAGGAGGGAGTTGACAGTGTGGTATGCAGGCGTTTGGATACAACAGGAAAAAGGGATTTAGGTGTCCCTGTACTGCTTACGGTCTTAGCCACAGTTTCTGAACTTGACGGTAACTTGAACGCGCTGCAGGTGACATAAGTGAGGATGTTCCTAGGTGGTTAACATCCCTACCCCTACTTATTCCACCTTTACATATGGTACATATGGCAAGACAGTTGTTGTCTGGATTTGGATAGAAATATTGCCAGACCAAAGAGGTGGAATGTTTGGTTTTCTGCCCAGGCATGACCGTGATGGGCTTTTTCATCCCACGGACAACAACTGTCTCCCCCGGTGCCTGATTTAAACAAACCACCTCACCATCAGAATCCTACTCGTCAACTTCCTCCTCAGTGCCAGTTACACCAATATCCTCATCTTGTTGTACTTCAACAGTGACATCTTCAATTTGAATATCAGCAAGTGGACTGTGGGTGCTCCTTATTGTGATATCTTCTTAGAATTAGAAAGCACAGTTCTTTGCTGTGCTTTTGCTAGCTTAATTCATTTGATTTTTGTAGCGGGAGGAGGGCTTCCATCGTCATGTGAAGCTGAACCACTAGTCATGAACATAGGGGAGCACCTTAGCCATTATTATGACTATGACATTGGGCATCGGCCTTGGCAGACGTTGATGGCAATTCATCGTCTATGTCATGATTAGTGGCAGCAGCTTCAGCACTAGGAGGAAGTGGTTCTTGATCTTTCCCTATTTTATATTTATCAGACAAATTTTTGTCCTCCATTTATGTGATAGTGATGCTCGTGCGGCTAAGGCTCACACAAACACAGAAAAAGATTTTTTTTTTCCGGCACTTTGGGGGTTACACCACCTTTCAATAGATGAGCCAGCTGGCCCTTCATTTATGACACAGGTGCACGCTTGGCGCTAGTTTGTTGATGCACGTGCGGCTACAGTGCACACAATTCACAAACACAGAAAATAATAATTTTTTTTTGGAGTGCACTTTGGGGGTTACATCACTCTTTAACAGACAAGCCACTCGGCCCTTTACTTATGACACAGGCGCACGGCTGGCGCTGCTACTTTGTTGATGCATGTGCGGCTACTGCGCACACAATTCACAAACACAGAAAAGAAGAATTTTTTTTTTTTTTTGGAGCGCACTTTGGGGGTTACTCCACCCTTTAACAGATGAGCCAGCTGGCCCTTTACTTATGACACAGGCACACGCTTGGCGCTGCTACTTTGTTGATGCATGTGCGGCTACTGCGCACACAATTCACAAACACAGAAAAGAAGAATTTTTTATTTTTTTTGGAGCGCACTTTGGGGGCTACACCACCCTTTAACAGATGAGCCAGCCGGCCCTTTACTTATGACACAGGTGCACGCTTGGCGCTACTTTGTTGATGCACGTGCGGCTACAGCGCACACAATTCACAAACACAGAAAAAAATAACTTTAAAATTTTTTTGGAGTGCACCTTGGAGGTTACAGCACCCTTTAATGGATGATCCAGCCGGCCCTTGATTTATGACACAGGCGCAAGCTTGGCGCTACTTTGCTGATGCATGTGCGGCTACTGCGCACACAGGGCCTGATTCAGACCCACTCGGGCCAAGCGGGTCGATGGTGGCCTAGTGCGCATGCGTATGACGGAGCCGGCTCCATCGTGCGCATGCGCGAAATCCGGATAGCGGCGGGCAAACCGTCGCTCCGAGTCTCATACCAAAGGGGGCCTGCTGTCGATGTTGAGTGACAGCATACCCCCTTTGGTGGGCGGGCCGGGGGCGTGGCTGCCCAGACGGAGGCGTTCCCATGTGAACGCCTACCGTCTGGGGCCGGCCCCACTGACATCACAAGTGATGTCAGTGGGAGTGCTTTCGGCTCTGTTTGAGTCAAAAGCACTCTAGGGCTTGAGGCAACGAGACCCTACCACAAGGGTCTCGTCGCAAGCCCGATGGTCGCGATGGTCTTGACCATCTTCCTGGCCGCTCGCTATAGCTGTGGGTGGTCATCCACAGCTATGCGAGCGGCCTGGAGGCCGCTCAAAAAAACAAGAGGGCTTGCCCTGATTCAGAGCAAGCGCTCTGTCAGAGAATCCGGCTCTGAATCAGGCCCACAATTTACAAACACAGAAAAAAATTATTGTTTTTTTGCACTTGGGGGGAGCACCCCTGATGGACATATCACCCCCTGGACAACACTACAGCACCCCTTTAGGGCTACAGCCTTTATGGGACACTGCACAACACAGCCCAGCCAGCCCCTATAGACTTTGGAGTGGACAACTGACTGCACAACACAGCCCAGCCAGCCCCTATGACAGCAGAGCAACAGAGCCCAGCCAGCACCTATGGATAACAGCAGCACAACACAGCCCAGCCAGCCCCTATGGACAACAGCAGCACAACACAGCCCAGCCAGCCCTAACTCCCACCCTCCCTCTTCACTGTCCACAGCCGGAGTGAAAAATGGCGCCTGACGCGGGGAACTTTTATAGAATCCAAAACCCGCGAGATCCGGCAGTGGGATGATGATGTTTTGCCTCGATTTCAAATCTGAGTCAGGCGGGAAAACCCGAGCCGCACTCAGATCGGGGGCGCTCGGATTTCAGAAGACCCCTCCTATCAGTGTGTGAGAGGACCCCTATCATTGTGTGAGAGGTTCCCTATCAGTGTGTGAGAGGTCCCCTATCAGTTTATCAGTGTGTGAGAGGACCCCTATAAGTGTGCGAGAGGATCCCTATCAGTGTGCAAGGGGACCCCCATCAGTGTGCGAGAGGACTCCTATCAGTGTGTCAGAGGACCCCTATCAGTGTGTGAGAGGACCCCTATCAGTGTGTGAGAAGACCTCTATCAGTGTGTGAGAGGACACCTATCAGTGTGTGAGAGGCCCCCTATCAGTGTGTGAGAGGACCCCTATCAGTGTGTCAGAGTACCCTTATCATTGTGTCAGAGGACCCCTATCAGTGTGTCAGAGGATCCCTATTAGTGTGCGAGAGGACCCCTATCAGTGTTTGAGAAGCCCCCTATCAGTGTTTGAGAGGCCCCCTATCAGTGTGAGAGATGACCCCTATCAATGTGTGAGAGGACCCCTATCAGTGTGTGGGAGGTCCCCTACCAGTGTGTCAGAGGACTGTCAGAGGACCCCTATCAGTGTGTCAGAGGACCCCTATCAGTGTGTCAGAGGACCTCTATCAGTGTGTCAGAGGACCCCTGGGATCAGTGTGTGAGAGGATAACTATCAGTGTGTGAGGACCTCTATCAGTGTGTCAGAGGACCCCCATCAGTGTGTCAGAGGACCCCTATCAGTGTATCAGAGGACCCCTATCAGTGTGTCAGAGGACGCCTATCAGTGTATCAGAGGACCCCTATCAGTGTGTCAGAGGACCCCTATCAGTGTGTCTTGCGATATAACTCTCTCAGGGCCTGATTCAGACGCAGTGTTGATGTCGGTCACAGTGGAGTGATTTATTGCTACTGGGCATGTGACAAAGCCACACTGTGCATGCGCGGCAAGGGGATGTGAGGTGGCAGTCGCACCAAGGATTTTTTTGCAATGTGATTGATAGCTATAGTTAGTCAGCATTTGGGGAAGGGAACTGGAGTGAGGGTGACTACAGAAGCGCAGGCGTGTCGGGACCGTTTTACTGGGCATGCTGAGCCTCTGTGAATTCGTATGCAGCTTCAGAGTCCCTGGTGTTTTAGGTGAGACAGCTTAGGGTTGCTCAGATGTTCGATGTGCAACCAATGTTCTCGATGTTTCATCTTTTGTACGCTAGCAGCGAATGTCAGACGCCAGAGGTGGGCGTCTCTGTGTACAAGATATCAGTTAAATCATTAGCATATTTTCGCAGAACAGCTGCATATATAATCGCAGTCGCGAAGGATTTGTGTGCACCTCAGAAACTGGCCCTCAGTCCTCTCACTCCGTCCCTGGTATAAAGACTGGAAGAGTGGCAGTCATTCTCATCTCATCATATTTAGCTGTAGGCTCGGCCCTCAGTCCTCTCTCCGTCCCTGGTATAAAGACTGGAAGAGTGGCAGTCATTCTCACCTCATCATATTTAGCTGTAGGCTCGGCTCTCAGTCCTCTCGCTCCGTCCCTGGTATAAAGACTGGAAGAGAGGCAGTCATTCTCACCTCATCATATTCAGCTGTAGGCTCGGCCCTCAGTCCTCTCTCCGTCCCTGGTATAAAGACTGGAAGAGTGGCAGTCATTCTCACCTCATCATATTTAGCTGTAGGCTCGGCTCTCAGTCCTCTCGCTCCGTCCCTGGTATAAAGGCTGGAAGAGAGACAGTCATTATCATCTCATCATATTCAGCTGTAGGCTCGGCTCTCAGTCCTCTCGCTCCGTCCCTGGTATAAAGACTGGAAGAGTGGCAGTCATTCTCACCTCATCATATTCAGCTGTAGGCTCGGCTCTCAGTCCTCTCGCTGCTTCCCTGGTATAAAGACTGGAAGAGTGGCAGTCATTCTCACCTCATCATATTCAGCTGTAGGCTCGGCTCTCAAATGGGTCCAAATGGATTCCTTAGCCAATGTAAGGTGTATAATGATGCCGCTGAATACGCGGTAATGGAAACCTGGAGGGTCTCCTGACCAACAGTACCTGCTCCCTTGTAACCTTTGTCCCAATTGTGGTGGTGATGAAGCCAGACTCCCCAAACTGTTTCCCCCCAGTAAGTTGTGGTAGCAGAGTATGGGGCTGGGTCACGCCGCTCCAGCGGCTCCCAACCAAGATGTGAGGAAGGTCAGATGAGCGAAGGTGTTGTGCTCACCGTAGCAAACGGACTTCAGGGGCTGAGTTCCACCGCTCCAGCGGCTCCCAACCAAGGTGTGGAGATTGGCAGACGCCGAAGGTGATATGCTCACCATGGCAGACGAACTGCGGCTGGGGGAGGAAAAGGCAATGATGCAAGCTCCACGTGGATGTGGCAACAATGAAAACTATAGCCGGGGTATAAAGTTCCAAATCCAGACACATGCACATAGAAGAAAAACAGTCCACTAAGGTATGTGTTTCATATACTGACACTAGCGCAGACACCTTCTTTCCTCTATAGTATATTCGGAGCCCGATGGGAGGCGATGTCTTAAGAAACTTAAAAAATGTTGGAGTTAGATATAATTAAAGAGTAACACAGTGAGTGGTCAAGTTCCATTGTACTTATTCTGAAACCCAACAGGAGCTTACACTGACTACTGTAGATTCTTTAGTATGTCTATGTTTAATGTCTACCCAATGCTTTGAGCTGGCAACAGCATAGTACTTTATCACTCGAAATGTAACCAAAGAGTACTGGCAAGCAGTGGCATCACAAGGGGGGTGCGGGCCGCACCCGGGTGTCACCCGCTGGGGGGGGACACCAAAGTGCTGACTCCCCCTCAGTGAAAGGAGCCGGGTGCTGCCCTGTAACATTTCATGCAGCACTCGGCTCCTGACAAAGAGAGGGAGCCGGCACTGCCTGCAGAGTGGTTCCCGGGTGTAATTTGCAACTCCGGGATTCCCTTCCACCGAAGCTCCCCAGTTGTTACAGGGTTCGGGCCACGAGGCCATGCCCCTTCGGTGAGGCCATGCCCCCTATCTGAGAGGCCACACCCCCTTACTAAAGACCTCCCTGCACCGAGTGAAATAGCAGGGAGGGACGCCACTGCTGGCAAGTGCCATTGACAGACAGTTCAAAAGAAATTACAGTTTTTTGTCTACATCGCAGGATCTGTTTCAATATAATATAATATATTATGTTACCATTTGGGTTACATGGAGCACCCGCTTCCTTTCAGAGGATCCTAAGGCATCATAGACAATATGATGGTGTTTTTCTCGATGATGTAGTCATCTATAGTCCTGATTGGCAATCTTACTTACCCAGGGTACAAGCAGTGTTGGACTCCATCCGTAAGACGTCCCTGGTATAGTGACTTCCATTATTCCACACACCATAATGCCCATTACACATTATGCCACACTGTACTGCCTATTACCAAAGTGCCACTTACATATTTCCCTGATACCACGTTATGCCCCACAGTAAGGCTTCTAATTACTTTAAAATTACCTGCTCATTGTCAGGGGTTTTATGCTCATTACCAGGGGTTCCATGCTTGTTGCCAGGGGTTACATGCTCATTGCCAAGGGTTACATGCTCGTTGCCATGGGGTTTTGCTCGTTGCCAGGGGTTACATGCTCATTGCCAGGGGGTTTCATACTTGTTGCCTGGGGTTTCATGCTCCTTTCCAGGGAGTTTCATACTCATTGCCATGGGGTTCCATGCTCGTTGCCAGGGGTTACATGCTCGTTGCCAGGGGGTTTCATGTTCATTGCCAGTGGGTTTCATGCTCGTTGTCATGGGGTTTTATGCTCATTGCCAGGGGGTTTCACGGAAGAAGATGCAGCTTTCAGCATATTCTGCCGGCAGCGCCAGCGTTCCCGGCACTATCCTAACAGATACTAGAGGTCCAGTAGGACCTCTAGCATCTGTCTCCTCCTTGGCGGCGGCCATTTTTGGATGGCAATTTTCTGAATCTGCAGCCCCCAAGCCACCATGAGTCAGCCCTTTTTCAACCCCTGCATTCCGGCATCTGATGTACGTGCACCTCTAGCCCCCCCTAGTTGCGGCCCTGAAGCAGGTGAGAGCTTTCTTGGGAATAACGGGGTATTACAGAGGATTTATACCCTGTTTTTGTGAGTGGCACTTCTGCTGTCTGTAAGAAGGAGAGGGACTGGTTATACTTTATAATAGTACTGTAGACTCGGCTAAAATATAAATTCAGTGCTCCAGTGGGCTCATATTCATATTCTGGTACAGTATAGAAAGTATTGAGGGTTAATTATTTCTAATTGCTAACACACACAGTACTAATTGAGGGGGTTGTCCTGCTGTCATGCGTGTCAGGAATTCTGCCCTGTTTGGAATATAATTGGGAGGTATGCCGCTGATGATTGCCCCTTCAAAGTCATGCTTACCAGCGTATGACATTGGTGTTTTTAGAGCAGGGGAGGGGGACTGGGGGGCGGCTCATCTGTTTGGAACACGTCTTATAACACAATTCACAATATTAGACCATTGTGAGGTATTGTGAGTGTATGTGATTGTGTGCGCGTGTGGTGTGTTTGTATATGTGTGGCTGCTTCCTTTAAATAGTTTAGCTTTAGCATTAAATAAAATACTGAAGATAACTGAGAATCAGAACTTATATAAGTTTACTGGATATTTTGGCCAATCGTATCCTATTGTAATCATATAGGATATAAAAATAGATATAAAAAACTTTGTGATAGAACTAAAAATATCAAATAAAATGACTGTATTTACATAGATCTATCTTGGATGTAAAGGTCAGAGCAGATTAATCTAATAAGTCACATTTGCATAACAACATTAATCTGACACCATGAGCTGAGCTCAGCGAATCGCTGAGTATCAATAAACGGAACGATTTCCCCCATGTATCACAGACTGACAAGCCGAGGGCTGGGGTGGTTCTTCCGCTCTTAGTTATTCAGTTTATGTGTATGTGGTTATTTGTTGGCTTGATAATCTTGTTGCTCTACTTACCCATCTGAGCGGATCTGTTTGGATACAATCAGGGTCATTTACTATAAGAAGGCACAATGCAGATATTTGGGTTTGTCTGGAGCATGCTTGCCGACTTCTGACACTTTCTCCCCAGGAGAAAGCCGGGGAGGAGAAGCAGGTAGGGATGGACATCGGAAACCGATGGTTAGCAACCATCGATGTTTCTGATTCTATGGAAGTACTTTTTCCATCGAATACCGGGAATTCGATGGTGCTTTCCGATGCCCATCCGATGGCTGGCTGCGGGGGTAAAGCACACACCGCTGCTCTGCATAGCAGAGGGTGAGCAGTGGGAGAATAGATGCCGTGCCCATGCGCGCGGTATCTATTCAGTGTTAGGGAGAGCTTGGGGGTAACACAGAATCTCGGAGAGTGCTGGGCACGCCCCCAGTGTCGTGAACGGGGGTGCCTTGAGACTCCACCCCTGTTCACAATGGCTCTGCCCCCTGCCACTAGTCATTTAAATAGTTTTAACCACCAAATTATTTTGATGCGATGGTTAATTACCATCACGTCGAAAGTTTTGATTGTGGAAGCCCAGCCAACATTTGATGGTGGTCTTCCGATGTCAATCCCTAGTAGCAGGTGGGCTGTTTTGGTGGGCGGGGCCAGATGATCAGCACCATCAAGCCCCGCCCAATTGTGAGAAAATTTCGCAATTCCAGCATATTTGAATAGGGGGCAGGCTAAATGATGTATCAAAGAATCGCGTCAGTAGGCTCCGCCCCTACTCGTGGACCCGCTGATCCGTGCGAAAATGTTCTCTATTCTGCCCACTTTACTAGGAAGTGGGTAGAATGCGGGAGAAGTGTTTACTTTCCCGGGGGTGCGGGGAGAAAGTAAACACTTCCGGGAGAGTAGGCATGTATGGCTCTGGAGGTATGGCCTGTGACCAGTGCAAAGAAACTGCTTAAATCCCTCCCAATTAATAGAAAACAATTTGGGGCAGATACTTATGTGGATGCAGATGCAACCGATTCTATTCACACTGAGGCGCATGTGGTACCCCCAAGTTTGTTCCCAAATAGGGGTTCCCCAGTATTTTTTTTATGTATGTACACATAGATATACTGCAGCCCCATTCCTTATAATAGGCAGGTATAGTGAGCTTTGACTGACCCTGCTCTCCCTCGGACCTTACTGGGCATGTGCAAACAGGGAGGTAGAAAGTGCTTCTTGGTCAGCAACCCATTTTTGGAGGCAAAATCCTGTCCCATTTATTGGTAGCATGGGTGTCCAGGCAGAGATCCCTGTAGGCGGCCTGTTGCTGGGTCCCCCCTGTTCACTCATAGATGTCGGACCGTCAGGGAGGAGAGTGAGGGAGAGTTTATAAAATACCCTCCTCAGGCTGTCAGTGCTGTCTGGGAGGAATTTCTGTAGAAAGAGTCTGGGAAGAATTTCTGGAAAAAAGGATTGTCTGTGATGTGTTTCTGTGGAGTGTCCCTGGATCTGTACAAATATAAGGGTGCAGTAACCCCACTCATTTACCCTGGATTACAAATACTGCACCTGGTATGCTGTCTGTAATGAGTGGAGTGCCCTTGAAGCTGTAAAAATAAGGATGCTATAACTTTAATGTTTGCCCTGGATTACAATTACCAGACTTCACATTAACCCAGAAGACTACCTATCCAATCTGCCAGGAGAGGTGCTCTGATGCTGGATGTGAGTCCCTGGAGGAAGCTTGTCTGGGGATTTGCATAGAGCACCCTGCTTTGGAAGAAGCCCCCTCTGAATAAAGGACTGCCTCCCTAAGTGCCTGTTATCAGGAGTCACTGCATGTGGAAGTCTGCGCATGCTGGGAGAGAAGAGGAGCTGCCTGGGAAGGAGGTCTCATCGCTCCATCATCGCGGATGAAGCCCCAGCTGAGGAAAAGGTCCTGCCAGTGACGAAAACCCTGCTGGCACCCACACAGGCAGAAGAAAAGACAGCCCTAGAGGAAGAGTGCATCAGGACCCCTCCTGCTGCTGTGTGTGTCTGCTGGGCAGAGCCCCTGTGGAAAGGGATTTTGCACCTGTTGCTCCTTGTAAAATACCTGCCGGAGGTCTGCAGCTGGGAGCTCTGGTGCGGTGCTGGGCATCCCAGAGTTGCCCTGGACATCGGAGGAGGCTGAACAGCCACTGCCAGGGGTGAGATCATACCAGAACCTCCCTATACTCTGTTCCTCTACAGCTCCTATCTTCCCTCCATTAAGGCCCTGCCCCTCTGTACACCTTTCCTATCTGGGTCCCCTGGGTCTATTGCATTATCCTTTACCTTGTGGCTAACCATGATTAGGCTGGGAGACTAGGTTTTGTGTAAAAGCTGGGACCGGGGGTTAGTCTCCCACACAACTGGGTATAGAAAGGGGTCATAGGCCCTCATTCAGAGCCGTACGCTCTGAGCAGAGCGCACGCTCTGAATGAGGGCCGGGCTCCATTTTCATGGAGCGTCCTCCTGGACGCTCGTATAGCTGTGGGTCACCACCCACAGGCTATACGAGCGTGCATTGTGATGGTCGCGATGGTCGAGACCATCGCGACCATCGAATTTGCGAGCCGGAGCCTGCGGTTGAGGTTTTCAACCGCAAGCTCCAGAGTGATTTTGGCTCTATCAGAGCCAAAATCACTCCCACTGACATCACTAGTGATGTCAGTGGGCCGGCTTCTGACGGGAGGCGTTCCCTTAGGAACGCCCCCGTCAGGGAGGCACGCCCACCAAAGGGGGCGTGCTGTCAATCAACATTGACAGCACGCCCCCTTTGATCGGACACAACGAGCGAAGGACTTTCCTTCGCTCGTCGCGTCTGGCGCATGCGCACGACGGAGCTCCCTCCGTCGTGCGCGTGCTCAGTCCATAACATCGACCCACTTGCGAGCGGACAGCCGCTCGCGAGTGGGTCTGAATCAGGCCCATAGTGTGTGTAGTGATGAAATAGGGGGGAAGTGAAAGATAGGTCACCTCTTCTGTCCCCCAAGAATTGTATTGGTGGTTATTTCTCTTCTGTGAACCTCTGGCTCATGTCCAGGAGGGGACGTGATCCCTGGGTGTTGGCTCATGTCCGATGCCACCGTGGCTTGTCCTAATGTTTATTTTTAAACTAAATGCAATGATATTGATGTATATTTGCCTCTGTTTAGTGTTGACTATTTGTGTCAATTAAGTGGTTGATAGTGGCCCTCCGTGGCCCTTTATCTGTTATAACACTCTGTAAAGCTGTTCACTGCTCGCTGTGTTATTATTGTCAATGCTGATTAATATTTTGCTTGCATGAAATGTTTGAATATTTACTGGTATTGGTTGGTGTTAATGTAAATTGTCTCTTATACACTGTTTGGCCAGGTAACCATTTCAAAGTCCATTCATGCTGATGTAATGTACATTACTTGTTTATTTAGCCCTGTGTAACCCCGGCTGGCAATTCTGGTGGTAGTAATTTGTGGCCTAGGCGTTTAGGAAAACTGTGTTACATTAGAGCTGTCGGTGAACTAATGCAATCAGCATAGCCTCAGTGTTGTCCTTATTTTTCTCAAGGCTCAAAGACCGTGTTACATTATTGCTGCTGGTGAACTACTAGTATCAGCATAGCCTCAGTGTTGTCCTTATTTTTTTCTCAAGGCTAATGGTGCGTACACACTAGACGATATGCTCCCTGAGCGATATCGTCTAGTCTGTCCCCGGGAGGCTGTGCTCAATGTCGTTCGTGACACCTGCTGAACGATCTCATTAACGATATCATTCAGCACCAGGCTCTCTCCCCCATTCCATAACATGCAGCAACCTGACGACATCGTCAGGTTAGCCTGCATGTTAACCCGATGAACGATGATGACGAATGACCCGCGGGAACGCGCGTCGTCGTTATCGTTCATCGTTTTTGTGTTAAAAATGGACTATAAAGTGGACGACTGAATGATAACGATATCGTTATCGTTCAGTCGTCCACTTTAATCGCCCAGTGTGTACGCACCATTAGAGATTGTGTTACATTGTTGCTGCCGGTGAACTACTGTTATCAGCATAGCCTCAGTGTTATCCTTATTACTCTCAAGGCCCAAAGACTGTGTAACATTATTGCAAGCTGCCGGTGAACTACTGCTATCAGCATATCCTCAGTGTCAGTGGCAGAACTAGAGAGTGGTGGGCCCAGGTGCAAGAATATGCTTTTCCCCCCCCACCCCGCCCATTCCTGGCACCCCGCACCTCAACATTTTTTCACCACCCCTCACTGCCCCCCCAGTCAGTAAATCCAGTCTGTCCAGCCCCAGCGTGTCAGCCTCATTCTCTCCCCCAGCCCCAGCATGTGTCCCAGCCCCAGCGTGTCAGCCTCATTCTCTCCCCCAGCCCCAGCGTGTCAGCCTCATTCTCTCCCCCAGCCCCAGCGTGTCAGCCTCATTCTCTCCTCCAGCCCCAGCATGTGTCCCAGCCCCAGCGTGTCAGCCTCATTCTCTCCCCCAGCCCTAGCGTGTCAGCCTCATTCTCTCCCCCAGCCCCAGCATGTGTTCCATCCCCAGCGTGTCTCTGCCTCGTTCTTCCCCCCAGCATGTGTCCCAGCACATCAGACTCTTCCCCCCAGCCACAGTGTGTCTCAGCCTCTTTCCCCCCAGCGTATCTCAGCCTCTTTCCCCCCCAGCGTGTCTCAGCCTCTTTCCCCCCCAGCATGTGTCTCAGCCTCTTTCCCCCCCAGCATGTGTCTCAGCCTCTTTCCCCCCAGCATGTGTCTCAGCCTCTTTCCCCCCAGCATGTGTCTCAGCCTCTTTCCCCCCAGCATGTGTCTCAGCCTCTTTCCCCCCCAGAATGTGTCTCAGCCTCTTTCCCCCCCAGAATGTGTCTCAGCCTCTTTCCCCCCAGCATGTGTCTCAGCCTCTTTCCCCCTAGCATGGGTCTCAGCCTCTTTCCTCCCCAGCATGTGTCTCAGCCTCTCCCCCCCAGTGTGTGTCTCAGCCTCTCCCCCCAGCATGTGTCTCAGCCTCTCCCCCCCAGCATGTGTCTCAGCCTCTTTCCCCTCCAGCAAGTGTCTCAGCCTCTCCCCCCCAGTGTGTGTCTCAGCCTCTCCCCCCCAGTGTGTGTCTCAGCCTCTCCCCCCCAGTGTGTGTCTCAGCCTCTCCCCCCCAGTGTGTGTCTCAGCCTCCCCCCCAGTGTGTGTCTCAGCCTCTCCCCCCCAGTGTGTGTCTCAGCCTTTTCCCTCCCCCAATGTGTGTCTAAGCCTCTTTCCCCCCCAGCATGTGCATCAGCCTCTCCCCCCCAGCATGTGCTTCAGCCTCTCCCCCCCAGCATGTCTCAGCCTCTTCCACCCCCAGCGTGTCTCAGCCTCTTCCACCCCCAGCGTGTCTCACAGCCTCTGGCACCCCCAGCGTGTCTCACAGGCTCTTCCACCCCCAGCGTGTCTCACAGCCTATTCCCCCCCCACCAGCGTGTCTCACAGCCTATTCCCCCCACCAGCGTGTCTCAGCCTATTCCCCCCACCAGCGTGTCTCAGCCTCTTCCACCCCCAGCATGTCTCACAGCCTATTCCCCCCACCAGCGTGTCTCAGCCTATTCCCCCCCAGCGTGTCTCAGTCTATTCCCCCCCCCAGCGTGTTTCAGCCTCTTCCACCCCCAGCGTGTCTCACAGCCTCTTCCACCCCCAGTGTGTCTCACAGCCTATTCCCCCCCAGCGTGTTTCAACCTCTTCCACCCCCAGCGTGTTTCAACCTCTTCCACCCCCAGCGTGTCTCACAGCCTCTTCCACCCCCAGCGTGTCTCACAGCCTATTCCCCCCACCAGCATGTCTCAGCCTATTCCCCCCCAGCGTGTCTCAGCCTATTCCCCCCCCCAGCGTGTTTCAGCCTCTTCCACCCCCAGCGTGTCTCACAGCCTCTTCCACCCCCAGCGTGTCTCACAGCCTCTTCCACCCCCAGCGTGTCTCACGGTCTATTCCCCCCACCAGCGTGTCTCAGCCTATTCCCCCCCCAGCGTGTCTCAGCCTATTCCCCCCCCCCAGCGTGTTTCAACCTCTTCCACCCCCAGCGTGTCTCACAGCCTCTTCCACCCCCAGCGTGTCTCACAGCCTCTTCCACCCCCAGCGTGTCTCAGCCTATCCCCCCCAGCGTGTTTCAGCCTCTTCCACCCCCAGCGTGTCTCACAGCCTCTTCCACCCCCAGCGTGTCTCACAGTCTATTCCCCCCACCAGCGTGTCTCAGCCTATTCCCCCCCCCAGCATGTCTCAGCCTATTCCCCCCCCAGCGTGTTTCAACCTCTTCCACCCCCAGCGTGTCTCACAGCCTCTTCCACCACCAGAGTGTCTCAGTCTATTCCCCCCCAGTGTCTCAGCCTCTTCCACCCCCAGCGTGTCTCACGCTCCGGCTCCAACCTTTTACTTAATGGGGCCAGGTCGGCGGGCAGCAGCGCTGTGGATGCAGGCAGCCATGGGCCCCGCCGCTAGTTCCGCCCCTGCTCAGTGTTGTCCTTATTTTTCCCAAGGCTCAGAGACTGTGTTACATTATTGTTGCCGGTGAACTACTGCTATCAGCACAGACTGTTCTTCAAAGCTATAGGCTGCTGGTGCACTAATGATACAAGCCTAACCTGCGGGTTTTTTTCCCACGTTTTTCTTAGCAAAAGGAAGCGTTAACACAGACTGTATTTCAAAGCTATAGGCTGCTGGTGCACTACTGATACAAACCTAACCTGCATGTGTTTTTCCCATGTTTTTCTTAGCAAAAAGAAGCGTTAACACAGACTGTATTTCAAAGCTATAGGCTGCTGGCGCACTACTGATACAAGCCTAACCTGCATGTGTTTTTCCCACGTTATCCTCAGCAAAAGGAAGCGTATCACAGACTGTATTCCAAGGTTATAAGCTGCCGGTGCATTATTGATACAAGCTCTACCAGCAGGTTTCCTGTTTAGGTCTCTCATTTGTTTTAGGTGAAGTAAAAGTTCTGCAGAAATTGTGGTTCTTGTTGTTTTACACTTGCTCGCCAGCTGGGGTCACCGGTAGAGGATGGGGAGGTAATAAATAAATACCTTGACATCGAAAAGTGTAATTTATTTCATTCAATCTGTGAATGGTAAACATTTCCTGTGTCAAGTGTTAATCTTTGATTGGTTACAATAAAATTGCGTTGCACCTTTCCCTCCTGACTGGTCATTGTGTCTGCAGAAGGGGAGTACAGGCTTGCCTCTCTGTCATGGTGTGTCCTATCTTAGCTACGGGGAAATCGGCCCTCGAAGCATTCCGAACACACCTGAACCTGGTGCTAGGGGTGCAACACTGTACAAACTTTCAGAGCATCACATACATTTTTGGCGTCTACGAACAGGATACGGAGATTCCACGCAAGCCTACCCTTACAGATACAATGGAAACCAGCCATCTCCAAGCAGCAGTTCCCAGTAGGAGACCAGCCTTGCTCCTATCACCATGCCTTACTACTTTGGGGCCCCATGGCTGCCATGTTATTCCGGTGAAGTGGGAGATAAAGGAAGAGGGAGTCTGAAAGACTTCAAAGCAAAACTAAGGTTCATGTTCAGATTATAGTCGCTGACTAAAGCACAGAAAGTGGAAGTCCTGATAGGACAATTAAAAGGGTCAGCTTTAAGAGAAGTCACCTCCTGGCCAAATCGTGAGAAGACCACTGTCGAACAGATATTTGAAAGGCTAACTACTACATTTGAAAAGAAGACTATGTCAGAACTGATGATGCGGTTCTATGCCAGGAAACAGCAACATGGAGAATCACTCCGTGACTATGCCCTTAGTCTTCAGGAGGCTTTGAAGGCCATTCAGCAAGTGGATGAAGACAAAGTGAGAGACGCTGATAAAACCCTAATTGAGCAGTTCGCGGAAGGCGTGAGGGGAGAACCCATGAAAATCCAGCTACGATTATTGCAGCGGCAAGAACCAGAAGCGACCTTCTTGGACTTTAAAGAAACAGCCATCCTTGTTGTAGGTGAAAATACCGGATCAAGAAATGGGAAGCGGGACCCAGTAACAGCCTCAGCAACCCAAAGCAGTCAGAAATTGAAAGTGGACCCGTTAATATCCTTAAGTAAACAAGTTGCCGAACTTGCCAAGGAAATACAATCCTTAAAAGCCGATCAGCAGGAAGATTCTGTCAGATGGAGAGCCGATAGGATGCCATACAGAGAAAACTGGAGAAACCCAGGACGAAGGCCCACGGATCAGTTCGACCAACAGGGGCGCCCTATCTGTCGGCGATGTCATCAAAGCGGACAGCTGGAACGTGAATGCTACGCGGAGGCGTTAAACTCCGAAGTCCTGAGGCCGAGGACCTCAGGAAGAACAGAGACAATAGGTCCACTCTTGGTAGAAGGACAATCCAGAACAACGAATCCACACAAGAATACCTCTACAGGCGCAAGAAGAATGCTGGGTCAGGTGGTGTGGTTTAACGTACAATGCGGATATGGTTTTATAAACCCAAATAACCTCACGTTGGATGTGTTTGTGCACTTCACGGCCATTAAGAAGAACAACCCCCAGAACTACCTGCGGAGTGTGGGAGATGGTCGAGTTCGACCTTGCGATTGGAGAAAAAGGTGCTAAAGCCATAAATGTGACTGGTCCTGGAGGTGTTCCCGTACAAGGCAGCCGATATGCAGTTCGTCGCAACAGGCGTCATTCTAATAACAGAGTGCATCACAAACAGAGGTTGAACAGAAGAAGCTACCATGTTCCAACGCAGTCACAGGAACATCCACCACAAGTCCCCAGTGTTCCCACTCCCAGTGAAAGGAAGGAAGTTAAGAAGATAGACAAAGGAGTAGGAACAGACATTGAGTGGTCAGGGATAGAAGACCTGGTGAACAACCTAGATACAGAACTGTCTGCACATAAAGAGATGGTACTTAACCCAGGAATAAGGCAGCACCATGGTACAGATCAACGGCATCCCTGTCAAGAGCCAATGCAGGAGAGCCAACTGAGGGTGAACAACAGAGATGCTGGTATGGCCTCATGCAAACAACCAGAGTTGCTGATCTAAATCAAGGAGAAGGTCCAGATCAGGTAGCTGACTCACCTATGACAGAGAGGTCAAGTGGACCTGCAGACCTGACCACTAGCAATCCAATGGATGTGCTAATGCTCACAGACTTTCTAGTAACGTGGAAGAACGTCAACACTCTGGGCCCCAAGGAGACAACTCTTGAAACCGTCACAGGAGAAGAGGGACTCAGACTTTCTGAGAGAAGCACAAAAGGGGTCTTACCTCTTAGATATAGAGACTGAATCTAGGATTACATGAATATAATTTGTTACGTAAAAAAATGCATTGTTACTTTGCAAAACAAACATCCTTACTGGATGTAATAGTGTGTTAGACGCAAATTGCTACTGAATATTGTTTGAAATTGTGAAGGTCAATACGTGAGGACACGTATAATTTTAGGGGGAAAGTATGTGGTACTCCCAAGCTAGTTCCCAAATAGGGGTCCCCCAATATTTGTTTTATGCATGTACACATAGATATACTGCAGCCCCATTCCTTATAATAGGCAGGTATAGTGAACTTTGACTGACCCTGCTCTCCCTCGGACCTTACTGGGCATGTGCAAACAGGGGGGTAGAAAGTGCCTCTTGGTCAGCAACCCATTTTTGGAGGGAAAATCCTGTCCCATTTATTGGTAGCCTAGGTGTCCAGGCAGAAATCCCTGTAGGCAGCCTGTTGCTGGGTCCCCCATGTCCACTCATTGATGTCGGACCGACAGGGAGGAGAGTGAGGGAGAGTTTATAAAATACCCTCCTCAGGGCTGTCAGTGCTGAGTCTGGGAGGAATTTCTGAAAAAAGCATTGTCTGTGAGGTGTTTCTGTGGAGTGTCCCTGGATCTGTACAAATATAGGGGTGCAGTAATCCCTCTCATTTACCCTGGATTACAAATACTGCACCTGGTGCTGTCTGTAAGGAGTTTCAGTGGAGTGCCCTTGGAGCTGTAAAAATAAGGATGCTATAACTTTTATGTTTGCCCTGGATTACAATTACCAGACTTCACATTAACCCAGAAGGCTACCTATCCAATCTGCCAGGAGAGGTGCTCTGATGCTGGATGTGAGTCCCTGGAGGAAGCTTGTCTGGGGATTTGCATAGAGCACCCTGCTTTGGAAGAAGCCCCCTCTGAATAAAGGACTGCCTTCCTAAGTGCCTGTTATCAGGAGGCGCCGCATGTGGTAGTCTGCGCATGCTGGGAGAGAAGAGGAGCTGCCTGGGAAGGAGGTCTCATCGCTCCATCATCGCAGATGAAGCCCCAGCTGAGGAAAAGGTCCCGCCAGTGATGAAAACCCTGCTGGCACTCGCACGGGCAGAAGAAAAGACAGCCCCAGAGGAAGAGTGCCTCAGGACCCCTCCTGCTGCTGTGTGTGTTTGCTGGACAGAGCCCCTGTGGAAAAGGATTTTGCACCTGTTGCCCCTTGTAAAATACCTGCCGGAGGTCTGCAGCTGGGAGCTCCGGTGCGGTGCTGTGCATCCCAGAGTTGCCCTGGACATCGGAGGAGACTGAATAGCCACTGCCAGGGGTGAGATCATACCAGAACCTCCCTATACCCTGTCCCTCCACAGCTCCTATCTTCCCTCCATTAAGGCCCTGCCCCTCTGTACACCTACCCTATCTGGGTCCCCTTGGTCTATTGCATTATCCTTTACCTTGTGGCTAACCATGATTAGGCTGGGAGACTAGGTTTTGTGTAAAAGCTGGGACCAGTTAGTCTCCCACACAACTGGGTATAGAAAGGGGCCATAGTGTCTTAAATTAGGTAAAGTGTGTGTGTGTAGTAATGAAATAGGGGGGAAGTGAAAGATAGGTCACCTCTTCTGTCCCCCAAGAATTGTATTGGTGGTTATTTCTCTTCTGTGAACCTCTGGCTCATGTCCAGGAGGGGACGTGATCCCTGGGTGTTGGCTCATGTCCGATGCCACCGTGGCTTGTCCTAATGTTTATTTTTAAACTAAATGCAATGCTATTGATGTGTATTTGCCTCTGTTTAGTGTTGACCATTTGTGTCAATTAAGTGGTTGATAGTGGTCCTCCGTTACCCTTTATCTGTTATAACACTCTGTAAAGCTGTTCACTGCTCGCTGTGTTATTATTGTCAATGCTGATTAATATTTTGTTTGCATGAAATGTTTGAATATTTACTGGTATTGGTGTAAATGTAAATTGTCTCTTATACACTGTTTGGCCAGGTAACCATTTCAAAGTCCATTCATGCTGATGTAATGTACATTACCTGTTTATTTAGCCCTGTGTAACCCCGGCTGCCAATTCTGGTGGTAGTAATTTGTGGCATAGGCGTTTAGGAAAACTGTGTCACATTATAGCTGCCGGTGAACTACTGCTATCAGCATAGCCTCAGTGTTGTCCTTATTTTTCTCAAGGCTCAAAGACCGTGTTACATTATTGCTGCCGGTGAACTACTGTTATCAGCTTAGCCTCAGTGTTATCCTTATTACTCTCAAGGCCCAGAGACTGTGTTACATTATTGCTGCCGGTGAACTACTGTTATCAGCTTAGCCTCAGTGTTATCCTTATTACTCTCAAGGCCCAAAGACTGTGTTACATTATTGCAAGCTGCCGGTGAACTACTGCTATCAGCATAGCCTCAGTGTTGTCCTTATTTTTCCCAAGGCTCAGAGACTGTGTTACATTATTGCTGCCGGTGAACTACTGCTATCAGGACAGACTGTTCTTCAAAGCTATAGGCTGCTGGTGCACTAATGATACAAGCCTAACCTGCGGGTTTTTTTCCCACGTTTTTCTTAGCAAAGGAAGCATTAACACAGACTGTATTTCAAAGCTATAGGCTGCTGGCGCACTACTGATACAAGCCTAACCTGCATGTGTTTTTCCCACGTTATCCTCAGCAAAAGGAGCATTAGCACAGACTGTATTCCAAGGTTATAAGCTCCTGGTGCACTATTGATACAAGCTCTACCAGCAGGTTTCCTGTTTAGGTCTCTCATTTGTTTTAGGTGAAGTAAAAGTTCTGCAGAAATTGTGGTTCTTGTTGTTTTACACTTGCTCGCCAGCTGGGGTCACCGGTAGAGGACGGGGAGGTAATAAATAAATACCTTGACATCGAAAAGTGTAATTTATTTCATTCAATCTGTGAATGGTAAACATTTCCTGTGTCAAGTGTTAATCCTTGATTGGTTACAATAAAATTGCATTGCACCTTCCCTCCTGACTGGTTATTGAGTCTGCAAAAGGGGAGTACAGGCTTGCCTCTCTGTCATGGTGTGTCCTATCTTAGCTACGGGGAAATCGGCCTCCGAAGCATTCCGAACACACCTGAACCTGGTGTTAGTGGTGCAACACTGTACAAACTTTCAGAGCATCACACGCACACATGCAGTGGTGCTAAGCTGGCTCGGTACATCTTTAGACGCACTATCGGTTGCACCATCGAAACCTGAACCAGCCCCATGGCGTCCTGTGTCTGTGCTACTGCATCTTCAGACGCAGTTGCTGTCAGCGACACACTTGCATCTGCTTAACTATGTCCCTGTTACTCCCCCAAGGACACTCACTGAAATCTACAGCTCTTCCATCCAAATGTGTCCTATGTCTCCCAGCGGTACCCATCAGGTTGTATGCGTAGCGTGACTCAGATGCATGCACAGACTTTAAACATTGGCCAACTTCGTGTGGCATCGACACTGCGTGCACCTCTGAATCAGACCTTTTATGTCAACAAGAGGCAGATCCTGCCCAGGAGAGAAGCATTTCCTGTTCCTCAGACTGGTGAGTAGGGATTCCTGGTCTCCATTGGTGGTTTATTGTGATGCCAGGAAACCATCGATGGGAAACAATCATTGGTTTACAGCACTGAAGGTGGCTCTGCACTAGGGATGTGCGCCGGACCATTTTTGCCGGATTTGGTTCTAATTCGTCGTCCGGCTTTGGATTTGTAATTGTATTTGCCAAACTGTGGTGACTGGCTTTGGATTTGGATTTTTTTACAAAAATTGACAAAAAAAGCTAAAATCACATAAATTGGTCTTTTTTTTCTTCCTAGAGTATTATTAACCTCAATAACATTAATTTCCAGTCAATTTAGAACATATCACAGCTTATAATATTGTTTTCAACATTATTGGCCAAAGGTTGCAGTGAGCTGACTGTTTACTAAGCGACAAAGCAGCGGCACAACGACACAGACACCACAGTATAAAGCACATCTATGATACATTGCCACACAGCAGTAGCAGAAATGAAAAGTAGTGCACCCACCCAGTGGGGTACGGGCAGCAGAATCACAGTACTTGTTTACATAGTGGGCTATGGCCCAAGGAGTCACAGTGCACAATCTTATTCACATTACACCGCACATAGGGCCTGATTCACATTACACCATAAAGTAGTGTCTCTTATTTATGTTACGACACACAGTAGTGCCCCTTTTACACAATGCCCACAGTAGTGACCCTTTTACACAATGCCCACAGTAGTGCCCCTTTTACACAATGCCAACAGAAGCGGTGTCCCTTACACAATGCCCCCAGCAGTGGTGCCCCCTATGCAGTCCCCTTAGTAGTAGGGTCCCCTATGCAGTGCCCCCAGTAGAATGCCCCCCATTAGCAGGCCCCCCCAGTAGTATGGCCCCCATTAGCATGCCACCCAGTAGTATGCCCCCCATTAGCAGCCCCCCCAGTAGTATGGCCCCCCAGCAGTATGCCCCCCCCAGTAGTATGCCCCCCCAGTAGTAGGCTGCCCCCAGTAGCAGCCCCCCCCCAGTAGTAGGCTGCCCCAGTAGTAGCCCCCCTGTAGTAGCCCCCCCCAGTAGTAGCCCCCCCCCAGTAGTATGCCCCCCCCAGTAGTATGGCCCCTCCAGTAGCAGGCCCCTCAGTAGTATGGCCCCCCCAGTAGCAGACCCCCCCCAGTAGTAGCAAGCCCCCCCCAGTAGCAGGCCCCTCAGTAGTATGGCCCCCCCAGTAGCAGACCCCACCACAGTAGTATAGCCCCCGCCCAGTAGCAGACCCCCACAGTAGTATAGCCCCCCCCAGTAGTATAGCCCCCCCAGTAGTATGGCCCCCCACACCCCCAGTAGCAGACCACCCCAGTAGCAGACCCCCACCCCCAGTAGCGCCCCCGGCCTTTGCACAAGTAAAAAAAAATAAAATAAAAACTTACCTGAATCCCCGCTCCCGCGTCGTCCGCTCTGCTGTCACACGCTGAGGAGGGAGCTGGAAGATGGAGCTCACGTGTGAGCTCCAGCCGGCTCCCTCCGTGCAGCAGCCAATGAGAGTCTGTGTGACTCTCATTGGCTGCTGTAACAAACACACAGCTGGTGGCTGTGTGTTTGTGTCTGTGTAGGGCAGAGCGCTATCACAGCGCTCTGCCGTACACAATAGGAGCCCTGATGTCGGATTCTCTAGTGAGAATCCGACATCAGTCGGCCACCGTTCGGCCCCGAACGGGGATCCGAGTCAGGTGGTGAACACCCGAACAGGGTTCGGGTGGACTCGGATCCCCACTGTTCGGAGCGGTTTGGATTCCACGGAATCCGAACCGCTCATCTCTACTCTGCTCTAACTGACTCTGCACTCTGACTGACTGGGAGGCAGGACTTATCAGGCCAATCAGGTAAGGGGGCAAGTTGCATCATAGGCATGTGTATCGGTGTGGGGGCATCGGATCTCCACTATCAATCGCAAAACCATCGACTGTCAGTGGCAAAACAGCAATGGTTAGTAATCATTTATGGTCGATGATCTACTGAGGAGCAAAAGCCGACATGTTCACATAGCAGATGTGCATTGCTTCTCTTGGACCACAGCTTGCACTGCATGCGGAGGATCAGCAAACATCTGCAGTGCTGGATTAACAACAGGTGAGCGGGGCGATTGCCAAGGTGCTCCCACACACAGATACGTCACCAGTGTGGGGGAACTGTGGCATATGTGAACTGGAGTTTCTGAATGGTACAATGTGAACTGGGGGCACTACAGTGTGTATAACACATTTGTGTGCTAGAAATATTTACACATTATACTTTTTAATACCTTGCCGAGGGTATCATATTGCCCATTTTTTTGGTAGGAGCCCCCACAATCCTTAATCCGGCCCTGTAAAAAGAACAGCAATGAGTGCAAGGCAGGGATGAAATGTGGCATTACTGGTCTCCACAGTAAGATTTGGTGGGGTAGGTCCTGGGCCTTTATTCTGCTTTTCTAAAATCAGAGCAGGGGTTTCTTTTGAGCATTTGCGGGTCCAGGGTGTTAGGTAAATTTATGTTTATTTGCATAAGACTGGATTATGGTGGCTGGAGAACAGCAATGTCCTACCTTCCAACATGGCCTGTTCCACCAGGTATAAAATGCTCTACTCCTGGACTTCCCACCTAATGTATGATTGCAGACACCTGTGCTGAATTAGTTACTTGATGAGACAGGTGTTTCCAAACAGGTGGCTGCAATCATACATTAGGCCGGAAGTCCAGGAGCAGAGTATTTTGTACCTGGTGGAATGGGTCATGTTGGATGGTCTGCAATGTTGTGGCACTAGGAGTACACGGTTAAGCAGGAAACAATGAATGTGGAACAATCAAGGACAATCCAAAAGGCGTCGTCAGGGACCAATCAGGATAGTTGCACAGAAGATAAGATAGCCAAAGCTCAGTGAGACATACTTCCAATAACCAAACACTAAATATAGGAAATCTCTTTAAATAATCTAGACCACAGGTTCCTCAGGACCCCAAACAGTGCATGTTTTCCAGGTCTCCTCACAGAAGTGAGATATTAGCTCCAACGATGCATCTTTTAAAATGTGTCAGTGAGTAATGAATACACCTGTGCACCTGCTGGGTGACCTGCGTGGGGTCCTGACGACCAAGTTTGAGAACCACTGATCTAGACCAGTGGTCTCCAACGTTAATTGAGGTGTGAGCTACTTCAGAAAAATAAGACCTCCTGAAGAGCTACTAAAGTTGTACAAAAAAAAATCTGGCTAAAAACCGAACAATTGAAGGTCATTTAATGAAGAAAAAAAATATTTCATAGAAAATAAAAATGCAATTCATTATTACAGTGATAAAGGGCCTGATTCAGCTTTGGGAACAGAGGGCCTGATTCAGACCCGCTTGCGAGCGCCCAGTGCGCATGCACAAGACCCGGCTAGCGACGGGCAAACGGTCACTCCGGGTCTCGTACCAAAGGGGGCGTGCTGTCGTTGTTGAGTGACAGCACGCCCCCTTTGGTGGGCGGTCCGGGGGCGTGGCTGCCCAGACGGAGGCGTCCCCATGGGAATGCCTACCGTCTGGGGCCGGCCCCACTGACATCACAAGTGATGTCAGTGGGAGTACTTTCGGCTCTGTTAGAGCCGAAAGCACTCTAGGGCTTGTGGCAACGAGACCCTACCACAAGGGTCTTGTCGCAAGCCCGATGGTCGCGATGGTCTTGACCATCGCGACCATCTTCCTGGCCGCTCGCTATAGCTGTGGTGGGTGGTTACCCACAGCTATGCGAGCGGCCAGGAGGCCGCTCTAAAAAAACAGAAGACCGGCCCTGATTCACAGCGAGCGCACTGTCAGAGCGTCCGGCTCTGAATCAGGCCCAGAGTGAGAAAGAGCACGTAACTGTGAACCAGGACAAACCATGTTGCAATGCAAGGGGTGCACATACATACATTTTATTTTGCATGTAGGGTAAATACTGTCTGCTTCTGCATGTAGCCCACAAATACTGCGCAGCTTTATTCTTACACTACAATTAAGATGTCAGTTTGGACACACTCCTCCCAAACCTAACTCTCTCTGCACATGTTAGATCTGCCCCACCTGCAGTGCAGCATAGTTTCACCAAGATGATCAGTTACGTGCTGTTTCTCGCTCTATTCCCAAAGCTTAATCAGGCCTATTGTTGTAGTTTGTAAATAAAATGTAAGCACAGGCACATTTCACTGTTAATTACCGTCTCCAAGGTGGTACATGCAGTAGAGGAGCAAAAGATATAGGCTGGGCTGCTGCTGGGCCGCACTAAAAAAAAGAAGCGGCCGACCTCATTCAGAGAGAGAAATCGCTTCTTGCGACCGCCCCTGAATAAGGGCCTGAGTGCTGTCGCCAAAAAAGTGTTTGTAAAAAATATGCAGAGGGCCTGATTCAGCATGGATCACAATTGCGATTGCATCTGCGTAATCACACACAATGCAGCTGCGAAAATATACTAATGCCTGCCACAGCTCAGCCAGCACAGAGACACCCACTGCTGCTTTCTCACATCCGTACAACCTCGCAGTCCTGCGTATACATCAGTAACATCGAAGCACATCGGCCCCTCACGCACAGTTCACGGTCTGACCCGTCGCAGAAATTGCAAGTCTCGTTGCACGCAGAAGGCTCTGAAGCTGTGTATGCAATCGCAGTGGCTAATTTATGCACGCCCATGCAACGGCGTTCAAACGGACAGACACGCCTGCGTTTCTGCAACCACTCCCCCGTCACCACCCCCAAACGCTGACAGCCTGTCACTCACTCTGCGAAGGATTACTACCTGCAATCGATGCGAGTGCACAATGTGGGGTGCATACGCTGTGGCTAACAATCGCTCGATCTGCATACTTAGTTGCAATTGCGATCGCTGCTGAATCTAGCCCTGAATTCATGGGCAGAACCTCTGTGCACAGTGGTGAGCAATCCACTGTCAGCTCACTATGGGACTGGGGCAATGTCTTCTTCTAAACATGGCCTCTGTGGCTGCGACTCTACGCTTGAGAACGCAGCCGTGGTCATCGACACGCCTGTAACACTCCCATATCTCGCCTCGAGAGCCTTTATTTGCATTTAATTCAGGCCACCTCCCAGGAACTCCCATGTGTTTCCGCCATCATATACAACAGCGATCTCTGCGTACTCTCAGTGGGATTCCAGGATTTTTTGCGCATGCACAGGAGCGAATAATCGCTCAACTGCACAAATAATAACACTGCTTCCTCCTCTAAACCAGGTCCATAGTTACTTAGGCTTTCATATAGGTGCCCACAGCACAACTGCCAGGTTAATTGGCTTAGTTCAGCAGAAAACTTTAGCCTCTGGCATTCCTGCTGAACTTTCAGGGATTCCGGGTGAGGATTAAGGTTAAAAGCGGGTAATGTATGATCCTGCAACTGAATACGTCAACTTTCAGGGAAACAAGCAGAAACCATATAGGGCTTGATTCAGATCCGCACGCAAATGCAGTCGCAATTGCGATTTCTCACGGAACGCAATTGCGAAACTATGCTAATTAGCCACTCGCTGTCCAGGCCTCAGAGATGCCCACTAGAAACACCGGCAACATGGAATGCAGATCAGGCAGCCATCAGCCTTCTGAGTAATTTTAAAGTGGCGCAGACACAGCGGGGCTCCAGACACGCAGAGGGCTCTCCTGCTGCCGGCAAGGACGAAATGTCTAATTTATGCAAGCCAAAAAAATGGCGTTTAAATGGTCCAACACGCCTGCGTTTTTCTAACCACCCCCCTGTTACCTCCCCCAAATGCTGCCTACCTGTCACTCACTTTGCGAGTGAATCCTCTGTGTGCATGCGTTATTGCAGAACAATCGCGCGTGTGCACAGTGCAGTTTTTGCACATGCACAATGGCAAACAATTGCTTGATCTGTGTAAATGTCGGCATTGCGTGCAGTTCTGAATCAGGCCCATAATTTGGAACTTCAGCTAAAAAAACAGAGGCCCTGATTCAGAGCCGGACGCTCTGACAGAGCGCTCGCTCTGAATCAGGGCCGTCCCTACTCCTTTTTGGAGCGGCCTCCTGGCCACTCGCATAGCTGTGGGTGACCACACACAGCTATAGCGAGCGGCCAAAATGATGGTCGCGATGGTCAAGACCATCGCGACCATCGGGCTTGCGACGAGACCCTGCGGTAGGGTCTCGCTGCCGCAAGCCCAGGAGTGCTTTTGGCTCTATCAGAGCCAAAAGCACTCCCACTGACATCACTAGTGATGTCAGTGGGGCCGGACCCAGACAGTAGGCGTTCCCATGGGAACGCCTCCGTCTGGGCAGCCACGACTCCGGCACGCCCACCAAAGGGGGCGTGCTGTCAATCAACATCGACAGCACGCCCCCTTTGGTGGGAGACCATTTTATTCGGGTCTTGCGCACGACGGAGCCGCCTCCGTCGTGCGCATGCGCACTTGGGTACCATCGACCCGCTTGCGAACGCTCAGTGCTCGCGAGCGGGTCAGAATCAGGCCCAGAGTTTTGATGATGATGATAATTGTTTGGATCATTATGATGATATTTGTGCTAAGAGACAAGTGAAAGACTAAGGGCCTGATTCACTACGGATCGCAACTGCGATTGCGCATGCAGTCTGACTGCGATAGTATACTAATCCTGCATAAGGACGCCCACCTTACCTTACACACATCCGTAATGTTTAGCAAGACTGCGAAACCATCGTTAACATTGAGTACCATCGCAGCCTCACGCAAGCTCAGACCTTACTCAGGAATTGTTAACCTTCCGTTACGCAGTAAGTACTCATGCTGCATATGGCATCGCAGTGGATAATTTATGCACGCCCCTGTAACCACGTTCAAATGCCCTGGCACGCCTACGTTTCGCCGACCACCCCCTGTCACCTCCTACAAACGGCACGTCCTGCCAATCACTCTGCGATGGGTCTGTGTAGTCACTGATCGCAGTCCCAATCGCAGCGGCCGGTTCACGCACGTGCGTAATCGCTGTTGCGATCCTTGCTGAATCAGGCACTAAATGCAGATAGTAACTCTTTATGGCTGTAAATACATAAATTATGACTGTTATCACAAAATATAGCAGATTTGTATGACTAATTGCAGAAAAGTAACGTCTTTCATTAAAGTAATATGTAACCAGTTTTATGGGCTGAGATCCCAGGGTGGGCATTGCGCCTGCTGACTGGGAGCTCCCCGTACATCCGTCTGTTCAGTGATACAACCTGAATGTGAAAAGAAATGTTCTATTACGTTATTGATTTATCTCCTCCATCCCTGGCAGCTCAGTGACAAAATATGCCGATGTCACTGAGACTAAACCCAGTTTCCTATGACTGCTGTGTATAATGGCGCAGATGTTCAGAGACCTCCCTTCCTTCCCGTTATAGAGATTCCCAAAGCTTCCTTGTGTCTTTCACATTTTGTTTTGAATGTATCCAGCACCAGCGACTGAAAGGTGTTCACTTCATTTACAGCACAGGAAGACACCAATGATTCTCAGCGCACGTGTTACTGATCTCTGGGCTAGTGTAAAAGCGATTTGGGTCTTGTCGATGAACCCAGTACAATGTGGGATGGAGACAGACGGCAATTGTATCCCTGTTGGCTGAATGTATTGTGAACAAATGTGTATCTGAGGGCTGAAAATATGGTATCCTCAGAATGTCGTCATTTTTCACAATGTTGACATGTGACAAGTCGATGGTCAGAGTTAGGCGCTGCCAGGAGGGATAGTCTGCGGGGGCAGGTCAGGGTTAGGCTGCAGGGGAGGTTAGGGTAAGGCACCAGGAGGAGAATGATTATGGTTAGGGATAGAAGGTAAGGTCATGGTTAGGCTGCAGGGCAGGTTAGGGTAAGGCACCAGGAGGAGAATGATTATGGTTAGGGATAGAAGGTAAGGTCAGGGATAGGCTGCAGGGCAGGTTAGGGTAAGGCACCAGGAGGAGAATGATTACGGTTAGGGATAGAAGGTAAGGTCATGGTTCGGCTGCAGGGCAGGTTAGGGTAAGGCACCAGGAGGAGAAGGATTACGGTTAGGGATAGAAGGTAAGGTCAGGGATAGGCTGCAGGGGAGGTTAGGGTAAGGCACCAGGAGGAGAATGATTACAGAGGTAAGGTCATGGTTAGGCTGCAGGGCAGGTTAGGGTAAGGCACCAGGAGGAGAATGATTACGGTCAGGGATAGAAGGTAAGGTCAGGGATAGGCTGCAGGGGAGGTTAGGGTAAGGCACCAGGAGGAGAATGATTACAGAGGTAAGGTCATGGTTAGGCTGCAGGGCAGGTTAGGGTAAGGCACCAGGAGGAGAATGATTACGGTTAGGGATAGAAGGTAAGGTCATGGTTAGGCTGCAGGGCAGGTTAGGGTAAGGCACTAGGAGGAGAAGGATTACGGTTAGGGATAGAAGGTAAGGTCATGGTTAGGCTGCAGGGGAGGTTAGGGTAAGGCACCAGGAGGAGAAGGATTACGGTTAGGGATAGAAGGTAAGGTCATGGTTAGGCTGCAGGGCAGGTTAGGGTAAGGCACTAGGAGGAGAAGGATTACGGTTAGGGATAGAAGGTAAGGTCATGGTTAGGCTGCAGGGGAGGTTAGGGTAAGGCACCAGGTGGAGAAGGATTACGGTTAGGGATAGAAGGTAAGGTCAGGGATAGGCTGCAGGGGAGGTTAGGGTAAGGCACCAGGAGGAGAATGATTACGGTTAGGGATAGAAGGTAAGGTCATGGTTAGGCTGCAGGGGAGGTTAGGGTAAGGCACTAGGAGGAGAAGGATTACGGTTAGGGATAGAAGGTAAGGTCATGGTTAGGCTGCAGGGCAGGTTAGGGTAAGGCACCAGGAGGAGAATGATTACGGTTAGGGATAGAAGGTAAGGTCAGGGTTAGGCTGCAGGGCAGGTTAGGGTAAGGCACTAGGAGGAGAAGGATTACAGTTAGGGATAGAAGGTAAGGTCAGGGTTAGGCTGCAGGGCAGGTTAGGGTAAGGCACTAGGAGGAGAAGGATTACGGTTAGGGATAGAAGGTAGAATACTCACTGGAATGCCCCTGCCGAGACGCTGCCACTGGAACTGCTTCTCACATGACCGCTGGGACCCAGAAAAAGACGCTGGAGCCTTCACTGCTGCCGAGAGATAAGAGGCCACAAGACCACCAGAGACGGTTTCTTCATCCGTGTAGACATGATGTATGCCGACATTCAGCTAGGATCGCAAGTTTGCGGACACGCGCACCCGGTCGATGTTTGCGTTCTGCGTATGCACCGTCCGCCTCGCACGTTGCAGAACAGGTCACTGCGATCGTGAAAGCGAATGCAGCGGATACGCAGAGCCATCGCAGAGGGATTGACAGGAAGCACTGTTTGGTGATGGAGGCGGAGGGTAGTAGAAGGAATGCAGGCGTTTGATCGCAGGGGGGTGCATAATTAAGCCCCTGCGATGACATACGCAGCCAGAGGTCTAGATGGCGACAGGAAGTTTCGCAGTTTGTGAGTCAGGGTCAACTCAACCGCAACTGTGCGTATGGGTTCGATGTTACTGATGTTTTCCGCTGATTTGCGTCTTGGTATAGTGCTACGATTGCACTGCGATCGCACTCATTTGCATAATTTTGCAGTGAGCGAGTACGTGCGATTGCAGACTTGCGATCCGTGCTGAATGAGGCCCTTAGTCACTGTCGACATGATAAGCATGTTGACCATTCAACCATGTCATGTCGACCTGATGAATGTCATCATGATGACTGTCGACCAATCATACTATACCCAAAAATCTATTTTTATTTTAAATATGTCGGATTCTCCTTTTTATCCTTAGCAATACAGTATTACCCCCAATTACAGAGAGTACCCATTGACATACTGTATACAAATTATGCAATTAATAAATGAGTAAAATAAAAATTAAAAGTGGGATAATTAGGAACTACTTCACCAGAAATAGGAACCTGCAGCTGTCCAGCTGCTATGGAGCAACAAGTCCAAGCATATTAGAATGCTACACCCTGCTTTAAACCATACTCACCGACATTCAGCTCCCTCCTTCTAGGAGGGAGCTGAATGTCTGCGCACAGCAGGGGGCGTGGCCGGTTAATGATGCTCCATTAGGGTGCGAGCCACGGGGGAACCCTGGGAGGGATCCGATTAGATCCATCCCAGGGAAGTTTCCGAAAACAAACCCATAGGCCATAGGCCATCTACAGTTTAGCTTTCCGGAGCTTGGTGCATATGGTGATTGCAGTCAAACCTCAGAAAATGGCATTTTTCAGTAAAGTGCGTCTTGCTCATTGTTTTATTTGCTCTGGTTTACTGATGAGTCCGTGGCTCCTGTTATAATAACCAATGGGAAGCAACCTACACAGTTTACCAATCTCAGGCTTCTTTTTGGTTACTATGACAGAGATCCAGAAGCGTCACTAGGGTTTGTGTCACCCGGTGCTGTAACTCATGGTGACACCCCCCCACCAAAAAAATAAAATCAGGACCAAGGTGTGCAGCTCCCCGCTCTCTCACCCCTTCCAGTCCAGTACTCACACTGCAGTGCTCCTCCCAGAATGCCAGACGTGATGTCGTGATGACACGCTCTGCATTCTGAGTAGAGAAGAGAGGAGGACGGTCTGACGGACTGGACCAAAATAATGCCGCCGCCAGTCCGCTCACACCTTCCCACCCACGCAGCGGGGGTGGTAAGGGAGAGCGCGCTGGTGGGTATGGGCAGGAGTGTGGTGGTGGCAGCATGTTGGAGGGGTTGCGGGCATGCTGGGCTCCCTGGAGAGGGTTTGGCCCTAGCATGTTGGGAGAATGGCTGCACCTTTTTGGGGTTGTGTCTAGCATGTGAGAAGCACCCACTCATAGGCATATGACAGGTCAGCATTTTTTAGGAGCTGACCATATACTGCCCACTTGCTTTTTAGAAACAAATACAGTAGATTTTTTAACAGTGCCCAGTAACTGCCCCACTTTTATTTATTTTTTTAGACGCAGTTAGCAGCCCAGAAACTGCACCACTTACTGGCTACACAGAAGGCCCAGTAACACACCACACGGCCCCTGAAACGCAGAGAGTGGTCTCGGGCATCCCACTGTTCACTGGCATCTGTTCCTGCCGATAACAACGTGCCCTTCCTTTTACACTGGGGGAGGGATCTGCTCTGCCCTGCAGCCTGACGCCATCCGCCACTGTGACAATAAGTCTTACTAATAAGTCTTGTGTGTTTTTCCAGTGCCCATTACGCGGCCACATCAAAGTGCCAGGTGCCAGCGAAATTTTGCTGGGCAAAATACCCGAGAAATTAAGTGACATACGCTGACATACATATAAATATCTTTGTTTATGTCTCTCTCGATACATAAAATATTCTCTCTCTCTCTCTCTCTCTCTCTCTCTCTCTCATAGCAATGACAAAATGTTTTGTTACAGTATCTATAACCACAGTGTTAGTCACTTATCCAACAAACTACTGCCGTGGTCACCACCCAGGAGAGAATAAAGCTGCCCACATGGCCTGCTGCCTGTCACTTGTCTCCCAGTTGCGGCCGGAGTCAGGAGCAGAGAGAGAGAGGGACCCACAAGATGATGACATCATCTCGCGGACCTCGCATCGGCGAGGTACAGCGGGCACTAACTATGACGGCATAGCCGCACACAACCACAGGAGCAGTCCAGACCGGACATCGGACTGGCCCTGTGTGCAGCCACGGTGGCCGTTTCTATGGCCTGGAGCTCCCAGTGCAAACATCCAAAATGCGCCCCCCCTGCACAAAAAAAGCTTAAGATAGTAAATTTGGTCTCACAATAAGGGCCGTGGTCTCAAATCAAAAGACTACCTTATGAATAACGTTAACATAACAATAGGAATAGGGACAGCAAGACCTCTTCAAATTTCCAAGGTACACCATCAGTCGTCGTCCCCACAGGGAAAAAACCACATTGCTCCCCACTAGAAGAAATAACAGTACTCCCCCATGGAGATACATAACATTGCTCCCCACAGAGATAAATAACATTTCAGAATAGCAGGGCCGAAACTAGGATATCCGTCACCCAGTGCAAGGCAGCAATTTTGCGCCCCCTCCCTTCCTGTACCTGGAGTTTGTCCTTGCTCCTCCATAAGGCAGTGCACTACTCAGACGTCCCTGGTATAGTGACTTACATTATTCCATACACCATTATGCCACACACTGTAATGCCTATTACCAAAGTGCCACTTACATATTCGCCCGACACCATTTTCCCATAGTAAGGCTTCTGATTACTTTAAAATTACTTGCTCATTGCCAGGGGGTTTATGCTCGTTGCCAGGGGTTACAAGCTAGTTGCCGTGGGGTTTCATGCACGTTGCCATGGGGGTTTCATGCTCGTTGCCATGGGGGTTACATGCTCGTTGTCAGGGGATTTATGCTCATTGCCAGGGGTTACATGCTCGTTGCCAGGGGTTACATGCTCGTTGCCAGGGGGTTACATGCTCATTGCCATGGGGTTACACGCTCGTTGCCATGGGGTTACATGCTTGTTGCCATGGGGTTTTATGCTCATTGCCATGGGGTTCTATGCTCGTTGCAAGGGGTTTTCATGCTCGTTGCCAGGGGATTTATGCTCGTTACCAGGGGTGCCATGCTCATTGCCAGGGGTTTCATGCTCGTTGCCAGGGGTTACATGCTCGTTTCCAGTGGGGTTTATGCTCATTTCCAGGGGGGTTTATGCTCGTTGCCAGGGGATTTCATGGGAGAAGATGCAGCTTTCAGTATCTTCTCCCGGCAGCGCCAGCGTTCTCGGCACTCCCGGGAATGCTGTGTGCATAGTGCTCTGCTAACAGACACTAGAGGTCCAGTAGGACCTCTAGCATCTGTCTCTTCTTTGGCAGCGGCCATTTTTGGATGGCCGTTTTCAGCAGAGTCCATGCGGACGGCTAGTCCGCATGGAATCTGCTGAAAACGGCCATCCAAAAATGGCCGCCGCCAAGGAGGAGACAGACACTAGAGGTCCAGTAAGGACCTCTAGCATTTTTCTCCTCTTTGGCGGCAGCCATTTTCGGATGGCCGCCGGATGGCTGTCAGCTTTTTTCACCCCCCCCTGCACGTGCACCTCTAGCCCCCCCTAGTTGCGGTCCTGCAGAATAGAATATAACAGGGTTAGGGCTAAAATTACTTAGCGGCGGTTTTTGTGTCATTTAGACCCCGCCGTCAAACCAACACTGGAACATGGCAGTTAGGAACTGATTGGTTGGGACTGTGGGCCTGATTCAGAGCCGGACGCTCTGACCAGAGCGCTCGCTCTGAATCAGGGCCCTCCTACATGAAAATGGAGCAGCCTTATGGACGCTTGCATAGCTGTGGGTTACCACCCACAGCTTATGCGAGCGTCCATGATGAAGGTCGCGATGGTCAAGACCATCGCGACCATCGGGCTTGCGATGGAGACCCTGCGGTAGGGTCTCGCTGCCGCAAGCCCTGGAATGATTTTGGCTCTATCAGAGCCAAAATCACTCCCACTGACATCACTAGTGATGTCAGTGGGGCCGGCTTCAGACGGTAGGCGTTCCCATGGGAACGCCTCCGTCTGGCAGCCACGCCCCCGGCACGCCCACCAAAGGGGGCATGCTGTCAATCAACATCGACAGCACGCCCCCTTTGGTGCGAGACCTCCGTCGTGCGCATGCACAGTGGGGCAACATCGACCCTCTTGCGAGCGTCCTGCGCTCGCGAGCGGGTCTGAATGACCCCCTGTATCTTTTTCCACTTATCTCTCTCCACTTACCAATCACAGGCTTCCCTTTGGTTACTATGACAGCAGTCACAGGGCCCCATTTACAAACGAGTTGTAGGTGAAGAGATATTTTTCTTTATGTTTCATTGTGTTATTTTTTATTTTTTAATCAGTATTTATTAGAACTTATGATTTGGGCAAGCGCAAATGAAGTCAGTCCTTCTTCGCGTAATTTTTCGTTCCTAGAGAACGTATTTTTTTTTTCTGCACATGCGCATAAGGGGGATTAGAATTTTGTGCATGTGCAGAGCCTATTTCGAAATGCCGAGGAGCAATTGTTGGGGAGCCATTTTGGAGGAAGGACATGCTCCAGTTACTCCATAACGGACAGCAAAGATAAGTGTGAGCGATATGATGGCAGGGCTAGCATCCAGCGGCGGCAACAGTTCTAGGGCTTCACCAGGGGGAGCGGTGCATTTGTTACCCACCTGAGCGTTGTGCATGGCTGGCTGCGGGACCAGCATCCAGCTTCTATACACTGACACACAGCTTGTCGGGGAAGCCTCCGGTGGATCACAATCAAAGATTCATGGGTAAGCCCCGGAGCTGGCTGTCGGGAACCTCAGCGCTTGTGAGCGCTATTTAACACATGCCTGGAGCCTCACTTTCCCTTCGTTTGTAAATATAGTTTACCATGTCTACTCATGGTACAAGCGCTATTGAATAGCACTATTCAAAAAAACAGATAACATACTGGGGACCACTATTACCAAATACCTGCAACTGTTAAATATGTTCACTAACGAGTTTGAACAGCTCAAACTCGTTAGTTAATGGAGCCCACTGTCTGATCACCAGGGGGAGTTTCAGTAAAGCAAAGTATGTCAGAAAGATCTTGAGTGCAAAATGTATAAACTCCCCATCGCCTGATGAGTGTTCCCTCCTAACAGTGCAGGGTAAATCCTCAACCATAGTCATAATGACATAATGACACAGAGACTTGTATAAGGGGAAAGGAAGGTCAGCCTTATTTATTTTTAAACTAATTAAACTATTTAATGTATAACTGAACAATCTAATAGAATAAGAAAGAAAGACAGACAAAGTATGGTGGCACAGAAAGAGCGGCCTCACAATGCAAGATCACCAACTGCATACTCACCGATCCTCTATATGGGAGGCGAGCAGCCAGCCCATTACCACACCCAAGATATCCACCTCTCACCCCAATGATACGACGTGAGGCCCACCTGGTTAGGGGGTTGCCGTTGACCCCAGTAGGGTAAAATCAGCCTAAGCCATGTATTGGAAGGTAGAACACCTCAAGCTCCAAAGACAGATGGCGACTGCTACCGTTCTTTACCGCTACAAGAAAAGCCGACACCAAGCAACTCAATGAATAACCCCCTGCCAACCCTACAGGCTAACCAAACCTAACCCCACCCCACATCACTACCTCACTAAACAACTAGCCCCTTCTTGCCCAGAGGCTGACACCCACAGGTTCGGGTGTTTACTTTAACTCCTTGCATATGACATGCACACCGTCCTAATTCTGTGAGAATACCAAGATCACGTTATTCAAGACAGTTTGGCCATGAGCTGTTACACTAGAGTCTATAGATTATGTTTCTTAACACAGCAGCATGTGCTGAGCAACCCCTATCTATATTAATGCCTCTCCTTGTATAAAATCTCTCCAAAAAATGGTGTCTCAACTCCTTTCAGAGTTATGTATATACACCGCCGCCAATTGGTATTACCGCAAATGGCAGTTTGTAGGTCTGGTGTTGCTGCAAGGAACACAGGGCCTGATTCATTACCGATCGCAACTGCGATTACGCACGCAACCGGCTGATTGCTGCGTTCTAGGCATGCGTGTGCGTGATCGCAGTGACTACATAGACCCAGCGAAGAGTGATTGACAGGAAGTGCCGGACGGGCGTTTTAAGGGTGTGCATAATTAACAAAGCAGCATCATCGACCACGTCACTTGGTTGTTTCTTAGCCTGAACTGTTCGCATGATTGCAGTAGGAAAATCCAACCACAAGCACTGCGAGCAGTTCAGACGCCTTTCGATGTACTCGATTAATCTAATAAATAGCGGAGATGACGCATGATACGAGCGGTCAGGGGGCGTCTTTACAAAATAGCGAGTGCATGTTTCATTCGCTCGCTCAGGTATAGAGGCGTCAACAGACCGCAAAGAGCGAGCGCTCAATTTAAATAGCCGGCCCCTTTTTCTGAACGAGCGAGCGCAAATAGCGTCTGGCTCTGAATCAGGCCCAGAGCTCCTAAATGCCAATTAGACCTTTTCAGACCTAAGTGGCTTGAAATTGTAACAATTATGACCCCAAAAAGGATCACTGATCTCAATCAGGAATCTGACTACATTACCAATGTCCCGTCTGTGCTCAGGCCAAATGACCAGATCTTTTAGATTTGGCAATGGATATGTATGGCCACATCAGGCATAGATCATGGATCCCAAGTAGGCAGTAGGCACGTTAACCACTTCATATTCATAGCCATATTCAATTTGGAGTGAAAAGTAGCAAAAAAAAGTGCGGAATTGGGGTTTTGGGGTTTAGAATTAAAAAAATACCCTGCAGCCTTTGGAATATCCCCTTAAAGAAATCTATGACAATTTTATAAGCATAGGACACCCCAAAAAAAGTGGTTTCATTTTGGGAGCGAAAAAAACAAGTTGGGGGACAAACTTAAATACTAGCGAAATCGACTCGGGGGGGGGGGGGGAGTCCCCAAGTATACAGCAGGTGTTTTCTAGAATGCGGTGGTTGCGGCGGGTGGATTTTTGTAGAATTTTGACAAATCATTTTAGGGACTAAAATTTGATGGGACTAGTTATTTAAAAAAAAAAAAATAAAGCTAAATGCTATTCTTCACCACTTCTTCATAGCCGCATTAATGCACCTGTCGCGGCTGTTTAAAGACCCCAATTACCTTCAGAAGGCCAAATCGGGGGTACCCATAGTGATCCCCCATGTCAGACCATCTATTGGAGGGTGACAGGCTGATTTCTCCAAAAAATTACAGTACTTTTTGATACTTACCTTTCCGCCTAGTCCCGTTTTCACTGATTCCTAATTGAATACGGGGATAAGCAGGCACGCGCCCAATACTTTATCCCCTGCAAAAACGGCGATGATGGCGAAAAGTCCGACCTCTGACTTTTTGCCTCAAATTGAATATGCCCCTTAGCTGGCTAATATTTTTTCCAAAAAAAACGCTCAGAAATTGTCATTTTTTTATGATTGAATTAGGTCAACAACATCTATTTCGAACTTAATCAAAAAATACACATATATTTTTTTAAACACATAACATTAATATTGTTTTTTTTAAAAAACCTCGTCTGACGATATATCGGAACATCGATGTACGCCAGACACTGTGGGAGGTTGCAGAGGGGCTGAGAGGTCCCTCTGAGATCAGCGGCTGCTGGAAGATTATCTTCCAGTAGCCACACAGTGGACGTTTCTGACTGGTCACTTCAGATGCGGCCATGTCAGGGAAAGCAGAACCTGGCATGGTCGCATCTGATGCGACCGCACCAAGCAAGTGGTTAAACAGTAAAAACAAACAACAAAAGTAAAATAAAGAACTTTCTGAATATGTTATTCGTGTTCCTTTCTGGTCCAATATTTACATCAAACAATGCTCAACATACACATACTTTTATATCACTTCACTTGCTGATTCAGTTTTGTAAATTAATGAAGCTCAGTTGACAGCATAAAAGTAATCTTGAGCAGAATTTTGTACATTTTCCCTATATGTGCTCATTATTCCTTACAAATGCTATGCTAATATGCTACCAGCAAAAAAAAAAGGCTGTCTATCTGGAAAGAAAAACACATAAAACATTTTTCCTTGGGTAATGTACGAAGTAAAAAATAAAATCTATGCATGACAACTGGATTTATGAGCATCGCTTCATATAGACGGGAGTTTAACGCCAAAGTATTCCCACACCAGCCCGACAAGAGCCTCACATAACTAATTAGGGGCTGAGTTGGGTGTACAATATGCAAATTCGTACTGCTCAGGCCCACAAAATATGCGTACACCTATATCCTCATGGTGCTCCGACACTTCCCCCTTTTTATGCTTGGGGAGGTGATGCAGCAGAGTGACGATCCAAAGCAAACCAAGTACAGTAAACGCGTGTTGGCGTAATTGCAGACACACACGGAGACGCAGATACGCCTATCAGTAGCAGTGTCCTGGGTGGAAATGGGAGGGTATTTGGAAAGGTATATAGTCAGTATCCCGGCATGCGGAATGCTGACGGGCAAAATACCGGCGCCAAAATCCCAACAGCGTTGGGATCCCGGCACCCGAATCCTGACCTCTGGCATCCCGAAAGTAAGTATCGGGTATTAGGGGGAGGGTTAGCCATAAGGGGGAGGGTTAGGCACTAGGTGAAGGGTTAAGTTTAGGGACCGGGGGAGGTAGTGTTAGGTGTAGGGTGTGGGGCGGGGGAGGTTAAGTTTAGGCACTAGGGGGGAGGTTAGGGTTAGGCACTAGGGGGGAGGTTAGGTTTAGGCACTAGGGGGGGTTAGGGTTAGGCACTAGGGGGGAGGTTAGGTTTAGGCACTAGGGGGGAGGTTAGGGTTAGGCACCGGGGAGGGAGGGTTAGGGGTAAGGGTTAGTCTTACCTTCTTTCAGTGCCGTATCTGGGTGGCAGTGCACCCTGTGCAGCACTGCCTCCCCTCATGCTCCCCCCGTCCCCGCCTCCCCCTTAGTGCTTACCTTTCCCTCCAGGGGGTGGAGGGAGGGTGGGATCCTCCGCCGTTGTTCTTGGTGCCGCCGTGCGCCCTGCCGGAGGTCTCTTCCTGCAGACCTCTGGAGCCGGGAAGTATGTGGCCGGTGACCCTGTAGGCTTCTGCCTTGTTCGGAGGCACCGGCCGCACCACCCTCCCTACGGCCCTGCCTTCTTGCCTTATGGGTGTTGGGATACTGACTGATGGGATGCTGCTGTCAGTATTCTTCTGACCAGCGACATCCCGACCACCGGGATCTCATACCCAACCGATTTGGAAATACACACTGAGAGTGATGATGGCGCTAACATTCGCTCGCCTCTTTTCATTGGCTGATTGCAGAATCACCTTTACTGATGATAGGTGGTTTCTACATTGATAGTATATACATGATATGATTTTGTTGGAATATTTTAGAATTCATTTTTGCTTCTGTCATTCGTACATGAAATGGAAGATTATATCTGCTGTATTATAGAGTTTTTATTTTAATGCAAATAAAAGCTAATAGTGAAAGACATTTTTGCTATCAAAACTATGTGAAAAAACCTTTTTGTGCTTATGAGCTGGTTGGGTATGTGTTTCTGATGTACGTCTGACATCAATCTGCTGCATATTCTACTAGATGCCTGTGAGTCAGCATATAGTCATAAATACTATTTTTAAATGTGTTGAATCGAATTTGAGCTTTTATATTTCTTTTATGTGTATGCATCCAACTCATCCTCAGGACCTTTGTGCTGTTGGAGAACATTACTTCTTCCACAGCCTGTGGCTTCCTGCTATCTCCATTCCCCTCTTCCCATCATGTCACTGCCCTGTCACATGCAGCCCTGTCCTCACTAACACATTACTCATCTCCCGATATACACCATGCTGCTGGGGACCCTGCTCCTTCCACCATATAACTCTCAGCCTGTGGCTTCCTGCTGCCTCATTCCCCTCCTCACATCATGTCACTGCCCTGACACATGCAGCCCTGTCCTCACTGACATCACTCATCTCCTGATATACTCTGTGCTGCTGGGGACCCTGCTCCTTCCACTATATAACTCTCAGCCTGTGGCTTCCTGCTGCCTCATTACCCTCCTCACATCATGTCACTGCCCTGTCACATGCAGCCCTGTCCTCACTAACACATCACTCATCTCCTGATATACTCTGTGCTGCTGGGGACCCTACTCCTTCCACTATATAACTCTCAGTCTGTGGCTTCCTGCTGCCTCATTCCCCTCCTCACATCATGTCACTGCCCTGTCACATGCAGCCCTGTCCTCACTAACACATTACTCATCTCCTGATATACTCTGTGCTGCTGGGGGACCATGCTCCTTCCACCATATATCTCTCAGCCTGTGGCTTCCTGCTGCCTCATTCCCCTCTTCCCATCATGTCACTTCCCTGTCACATGCAGCCCCTCCCTCACTAACACATCACCCATCTCCTGATATACTCCGTGCTGCTGGGGGACCCTGCTCCTTCCCCTATATAACTCTGTCTGTGGCTTCCTGCTGCCTCATTCCCCTCTTCCCATCATGTCACTGCCCTGTCACATGCACCCTGTCCTCACTGACACATCACTCATCTCCTGATATTCTCTGTGCTGCTGGGGACACTGCTCCTTCCACTATATAACTCTCAGTCTATGCCTTCCTGCTGCCTCATTCCCCTCTTCCCATCATGTCACTGCCCCTGTCACATGCACCCCTGTCCTCACTAACACATCACTCATCTCCTGATATACTCTGTGCTGCTGGGGGACCATGCTCCTTCCACCATATACAGTATCTCTGTCTGTGGCTTCCTGCTGCCTCATTCCCCTCTTCCCATCATGTCACTGCCCTGTCACTTGCAGCCCTGTCCTCACTAACACATTACTCATCTCCTGATATACTCTGTGCTGCTGGGGACCCTGCTCCTTCCACTATATAACTCTCAGCCTGTGGCTTCCTGCTGCCTCATTCCCCTCCTCACATCATGTCACTGCCCTGTCACATGCAGCCCTGTCCTCACTAACACATCACTCATCTCCTGATATACTCTGTGCTGCTGGGGACCCTGCTTTTTTCACCATATAACTCTCAGTCTGTGGCTTCCTGCTGCCTCCATTCCCCTCCTCCCATCATGATCCTGTCCCCTATCACATGCAGCCCTGTCCTCACTGACATCACTCATCTCCTGATATACTCTTTGCTGCTGCGGGACCCTGATCTTTCCACTATATAACTCTCCTCACATCATGACATCTGTCCATCTGGCACTACTGACAAATGCCAGAAGGGTCGATGGCCTGATGGACCGGTCTGGCCCGAAAGTAGGACCGGTGCAAGGTGTCACAGTGCCCTAGGCAAAAGTTTAGCATACGATCCCTCAAATACCCTCACAAGTGACTGTATATTATTATTTATTTATTACCAGTTATTTATATAGCGCACACATATTCCGCAGCTCTTTACTATTCCGCAGTGCTTTTTGAATATTTGGCTGTTCACATCAGTCCCTGCCCCAGTGGAGCTTACAATCTATATTCCCTATCACATGCGCGCACACATACACAGTAGGGTTAATTTGTGTTGTGAGCCAATTAACCTACCAGTATATTTTTGGAGTGTGGGAGGAAACCAGAGCAAGCACAGGGAGAATATACAAACTCCACACAGGTAGGGCCGTGGTGGGAATCGAACCCATGACCTCAGTCCTGTGAGGCAGTAATGCTAACCATTACACCGTCTGTGCTGCCCTGTATATAGAAAAATGGCGAGGCGGCCATTTTCCCTTCATTCTCCACTGTCCCACCATTTTCCCAGAGACCCACTAATGCACATACACCCCAATTCCATGAGAGGGAGCAGCCACCATGCAGACAGGGAAGGGGGCGGGGTTAGACACTACAGCTGCTGGCTGTGCTGCATCAGACATGTCAGACTGTGACATGTCTGCAGTGTTAAGAGAGAGACATCCTTATTATTAGGCTAGCAGCCTCAGTGCTGCCCCCTCAGGTGCCGGCACCCTTAGGCAGCTGCCTGAAGCTGCCTAATTGTAGCATCGGCCCTGTCCGAAAGCCTGACAGACAAGCCTTGCCTCCTGGTGGCATGCAGAAAGACTGGGCGTGCCGTGAGTCCTTTTTCATGTGCGCGTGAGCACATAGGGATGCGGGCGCTGAATTGCAGCCCCAGTCCGTCCCTGTCTGTTATTACCCAGTCTTGTGTTTTTACTGTTTTGTTCACAGATGTAAATTGCAACAGAGTATTCTGGCCATATATAAAACACAAATAAATAAGGTGGAAAACATTAACCATACTCACTTATGAAGAGAAAATAAAGATTTTGGTGCAGAATAAATGACCCCCAATCACCAGTCATGGGCTGGGTTGGGAAATAATGTGAAAAGTAGCCATTCAAACAGCTGGGATATATTTCTCTATAATACATTTATCTCAGCTGCAACTAGAGATGAGAGACATTTTTCAAAACTGATCAAAGCTGTTCTGTGGAATATTCGACTCATTTTGCATCTGGTTGCGGAGTATTAAATGTTTCTTTGGCAGAGTGTGGCCTCGCGTCTCCTGCCTGGAATTGCCCTATCAGTTTGTGTTCCACCCCGTCAATCTTGGCGAAGCGCAAGCGGAACACCTCTGTGAAATCAGCTATTCTGCTGCCAAAATTCGATTTGTGCAAAATTTAGTTGCAATTTCACTCCTCAATAGTAGCAACTGAATTTGTCATGAAGCCACTTTAACCGTGTTCCATGTCGTGTTCTATCAGGGTCCAAGTTGTATGTCACAAAAAGAAAAAGAAAAGTATTTTAATGTATTCTTAAAATGTTTTAAAAAGTGACAGACTATAAATACCTTTAACAGGTTAGAGGAATCAGAAGAATATTTAGTATCTATGAACCACAGCCAGAAACCTCGTCTTTTTACAATAGAACAATAGTATTTGACACATCACTTCCTATATAAATAGCTATTTAATAAAGGAATTAAATTGACATTTTATGATTAGATTTGTTGCTTCTTATGATTGTCCCATATTAAAATACTTTTCTTTTTGTGACATGCAATACCCCATTCTAGAGGGGATGTAGTCGGCATCCAGCGTGCGGGATGCCGACGGTCTGAATACCGGCGCCGAAATCCCGACAGGTCCGGAACCCGGCACCAGTATCCCGACCGCCGGCACCCTGAAGGTAAGTATCGGGGTGTTAGGGGGAGGTTAGGGTTAGGTAGCGGGGTTAGAGTTAGGTATTAGGGGGAGGAATAGGGTTAGGTACCGGGTAGGGAGTGCTAGGATTAGGTTGCGGGGAGGGGGAGGTTAGGTTTAGACACTAGAGGGGGGGGTTAGGATTAGGCACCAGGGAGGGGGTGTTAGGTTTAGGGTGCGGGGAGGGGGAGGTCTAGAGAGCACCTCCTCTATAAATTGGCAACTAAACCGTCAAATTGTAATAAGGAATAACAACAAATCAATATATCTAATTGGGTTTGTGGTCCCTGTCCGTCCTCCTTCTTCCTCACCCTGATTTTTAAGTTGGTCAGAGTATATGAAGACCACATAGGACTTATGTAATAGGGTGCAACTTGCAGCCTCTGTGGGAACTCCTGCGAGTCTTCCCATATTTTTAAAGTGGCAATCATATTAAAGGCAAAACCAAGCTGGTTATGTCTTTAAAAGGATTGCCGTTTTAAAAATACGGATAGACTTGCGGGAGTTCCCGTAGGGGCTGCAAGTCGCACCCTATTACATTAGCCACCATATCTCACCGTATTGTGGCACTGTCACAATTCATCCATTAAGGCCCCTTAAGCCATCCTCTCTGAATCTGTTAAACGTCCTTTAAGCATTATATCACAGATTGGATCCCAGTTATGATGACCCTGACTTTATACGCAGTGACAAATGCCTGCGTATAAAGACCACATGAAGGTATACGCCTCTGCAAACTAGAGTAGATCATCGGAGTGCGAAGACGCAAATCTATCTTTAGATTGTACAAGTCTAACTATGACATGAATATCCACCCTTCAACCCAGGGATATAACTAAGTATTTGATGTCCCAAAATCAAAAGTGTGTAAGAGCCCCATGGTGAAAAATGTGTATAACACATGTAATTTTGACAAGGAGGATGGGCCCCCTCAGCTCTGGGCCCCATAGCAGCTCCACCTATGGTAGTTACACCCATGCTTCAACCACCACTTTGCAACTCATTTCTCTAATCGTCCAATCGGAAGGTTCAAAAACTGTCATTAAATGAATCCTATGAAACCTGATCATCCCCAGTACAAAGTCATTCGGATTGGGTATGGGATGCCGACGTTCGGAATCCCGGCGGTCAGAATCCCGATGCTGGCATCCCGACAGGGTTAGAATACCGACACTTTGTTGGTCGGTATCCTAACCCTCCTATCACGATCCTGATTTATCCCATATTCTATGTTTTACCTCTAAAGTGCTTGTTCTAGAGAGGGGGGGCGGGTATAGATTACCCGGGCCTGGGCTTCCTGAGGGGCCCGTCGGGGGCCCGGGTCCGGCGCCCCCCACCTCCCTCACAGCAGCCCAGCACACAGCGTGTGCTGAGCTGCAGTGGGAGACTGCTCGTGAGCAGCAGCCACAGCAGTCTCCTATGCCTGTGGGGGGAGCGATCACACTGATCGCGCACCCCCTGGCTTTGAGCAGGGCTGAGGGGGCTCAGAGCGCCCCCCCCCCCACACTTCGCGGCGCTGCAAACCTTTTTTTTTTTTCTGGGAAGGGGGCTTGGCCATGCCTCCTGCAAATAGGCCACACCCCCTGTTACCTGGGCCCGCCGCAGCTCTTGGTGGGCTTTGTTGCAGCTAGCGTTGAGTTCCGCTCAGGCTGTGACTGCACATCAATCCCGGATGACACAGAGGTCCGCCTGCACTGCACATCACATCCAGCTGGCTATGAGGTCTGTCCATACTATTCCTGATCTGTGCTCTCGGTGTGTTTACTCACCGTGCTAGCACTCTGGCTTCACAAAAGAGTTCCCTCCACAACTCAATATGGGCCAGGACCGGACTGCCCATCTGGCACTTTTGGCAAATGCCAGAAGAGCCGATGGCCAGATGGGCCTGTCCGGCATCAAACCCTGGTTGAGCAGCTCCGCCTCCCGGCGCTCTGCTCAGCTGGGATACTAAAAGATGGGGGCGTGCCGAGAGGCAAGGCCCCTGTTACTCGGGACATGCCCGTTTTGAGGCAAGACCATGCCCCTTCTGCACAGGGACTGCCAGGGTGGCCCAGCAGCCCCAGTCCATCCCTGGTATGAGCGCAGCCATGTTGGGTTCAGTCACCTGACTCTCCTCCGCCACTCAGAGGGCTGCTCCCAGACCAGCTGATCGCAGCATCCAATCCCTGGGGTTCCACCCTATAATTTCTATTTCCTGACTGGCCCACTGCCAGTACAATGTCACTTCTGCTGAAATTACAGCTCTGTTCTGAGCTCCCAGGTACTCTGGGCCTGATTCAGAGCCGGACGCTATTTGTGCTCGCTCGTTCAGAAAAAGGGGCCGGCTATTTAAATTGAGCGCTCGCTCTTTGCGGTCTGTTGACGCCTCTATGTCTGAGATAGCGAACGAAACATGCACTCGCTATTTTGTAAAGACGCCCCCTGGCCGCTCACATCCTACATGATCTCCGCTATTTATTTGATTAATCGAGTACATCGAAAGGCATCTGAACTGCTCGCAGTGCTTGTGGTAGGATTTTCCTACCGCAATCATGCGAACAGTTCAGGTTAAGAAACAACCAAGTGACGTGGTCGATGACACTGCTTTGTTAATTATGCACACCCTTAAAACGCCTGTTTTGACCGTTTGGCACGCCTGCGTTCAGATCTCCACTCCCCGTTTTCAAGCACCTTCCCCTGTTACCACCCACAAACGCCTCATCCTGTCACTCAAATTAGCAGGCACTCGCTATTTTGCGAGCACTCGATTTCCGACCGCACTGACTGGTTGGCGCATGCGCATTACGACCCATACGCATGCGCAGATGTGCGAACATCGCTCGGAGCGAACGAGCGGCCACTTACGAGCGGCACTGAATCAGGCCCACTGTATCTGAACAGTTCCAGTCCTAATCATTCTAGTTCCAAGTCTGGTTATCAAGTCTCCAATTCCATCTAGTATTCCAGCCTGGTTTTACCACAGACACTTGCTCATCCCTACCACCACCAGTTCGATTCCAGTCGATATCTCCAATCATTGGCCCCAGCCGATATATTCAAACATTGGTCTTAAACCGATCCAGTACTTCAATTCAGCATTGGTCTTAGGGCCTGATTCAGAGCCGGACGCTCTGACCAGAGCGCTCGCTCTGAATCAGGGCCCTCCTACCTAAAAATGGAGCGGCCTCTTGGACGCTCGCATAGCTGTGGGTTACCACCCACAACATATGCGAGCGTCCATGATGATGGTCGCGATGGTCAAGACCATCGGGCTTGCGACGAGACCCTGCGGTAGGGTCTCGTGGCCGCAAGCCCTGGAGTGATTTTGGCTCTATCAGAGCTGAAATCATTCCCACTGACATCACTAGTGTCACTAGTGATGTCAGTGGGGCCGGCTCCAGACGGAAGGCGTTCGCATGGGAACGCCTCCGTCTGGGCAGCCACGCCCCCGGCACGCCCACCAAAGGGGGCGTGCTGTCAGTCACCATCGACAGCACGCCCCCTTTGGTGCGAGACCCCGAGCGACAGCTTGGTTGTCGCTATGCGGGTCTCGCGCATGCGCACGACGGAGCTCCCTCCGTCTTGCGCATGCGCATTAGGGCACCATCGACCCGCTTGCGAGCAATCTGCGCTCGCGAGCGGGTCTGAATTAGGCCCTTAAACCGATAAAGTACTCCATTCATCATTATTGGTCTCAAACCGATCCAGTTCTTCAATTCATTAACATCGGTCTCAAACCGATCCAGTTCTCCAATTCATTAACATCGGTCTCCAACCGATCCAGTTCTTTAATTCATTAGCATCGATCTCCATCCAATTGTCTCCAAACATCAGTTCCAACCTGTCTTTAAACATCAGTTCCAATCCGATTGTCTCCAAACATCGGTTCCAAACCGATCCTACTTCATCAATTCCATATAATTGAATCTACTCCATCGATTCTACTACATCGGTTCCTATCTAACCCTGCTACTTACCTTCGGGATTCCGGCGGTCGGGATATTGACCACATCACAGTCATTCTGCAGAGGGGAGATGGATAGGAGCCCCTCTGCACAGTAAAGAAAGTTCAGAAAAATGGTCCCTCTTACCCCTTTATATCATTTTAATAATTTCTCTACATGAACTGAAAAATTATATTTTTACCTGCTTCGCAATCTAGACGCAAAAAATTTAGCAAATCTTTGTACTTTGGCAGAACTCCATAGGACTAATTAGCAGCAGCGGATTTTGATGTGAGCGCCAATCAGTGGAGAACATGGTAACTCTGACCCTCGTCTAAGGTGGAAGCCCCCAGAAGCTGCAGCTACTGTACTAGTACTCAGTCTGTGCTTGTTAAGATAAATCAATTTCAGGCTGTTACTGCAACTAGCAGAACTAACAAACACGAAGATCACATTAGTATTATGAAACAAATAATGAGGTTACACAGATTGTTATTATGTATGATTTATGGTATGCAGGTGCCAAGTTTCTGTTCCGTTATTGTATATTATTATACCAGTAATCGTTTTCTCCAGCAGAGGTAGAAAACACAAAGCAGTTAGATAAAAACATAGTTAAAGAGGGATTTCCATTTTAAACTGAATTTTACTAAATCCCCTCCCTTCTTAATAATAGGACTTTGGTCGGGTCCCTCCCTTGTGAATAAGGGCCTGATTTAGCACAGTTCGCACGCACCTGCTAGCTGCAAAAATATGCTAATGAATGCAATCGCACGGCAACCACAACACTATACCAAGACGCCCATCACTGTATAAAGCCGCCCACTTCCCATGACATGCGTCCGCAAATCAGCAAAAACTTCGGTAACCTCGGACCCATTCGCACAGTTGTGGTTGACCTGACCCTACCTCACAAATTGCTAAGCCTCCTGCTTAATTATGCAGGCCGCTGTAACGACGTTCAAACTCACACATGCACGCCTGCATTCCGATGACCACCCCTATTGACTTCATGTCAATCACTATGCTATTGGACTGCATGCTCAATGCGATCGCTTCCCGATCGCAGCGGCTTGTTCACGCATGCGCACTGCGATGCATGCGCAGAGCACAAACATTGACCGTCTGCGTGCGAATGCAACGTGCGATCCAACCTGAATAAGGCCCTAAGAGCCTGCTGCAGAAATAGGAGAGCAATGCTACAGGTGATCGGCAGTCCAGGTTGTGAGCAGTGGTGGAACTACCATGGGTAACGGGATGATGATGTTACAGTATGTGCTTCTGCCCCTGTCTCCTGCCCTCTCTCTTCAGTGGTTTCCCCAGAATCCAGACACAATCAGGGCCTGATTCAGAGATGGACGCTCTGAAAGAGCGCTCGCTCTGAATCAGGGTGTTTTTTTTGCTTTTCATAGCGGCCTCCTGGCCGCTCGCATAGCTGTGGGTAACCACCCACAGCTATAGTGAGCGGCCAGGATGATGGTCGCGATGGTCTTGACCATCGGGCTTGCGATGAGACCCTTGTGGTATGGTCTCGTGGCTGCAAGCCCCAGAGAGATTCTGGCTCTAATAGAGCCGGAAGCTCTCCCACTGACATCACTGGTGATGTCAGTGGGGCCACTATAAATGGCAGGCGTTCGCTTGGGAACGTCTCTGTTTGTGAAGCCATCCCCCGGCCACGCCTACCAAACGGGGCGAGCTGTCAATCACCATCGACAGCTCGCCCCCTTTGGTGCGAGACCCGGAGCGACGGAGCACCAGTCGCTAGCCGGGTTTCGCGCATGTGCATGATGGAGCCGGCTCCGTCGTGTGCAAGCCCAGTGGGCAAACATCAACCCGGTTGCGAGCGCTCAGCGCTTGCGACTGGGTCTGAATCAGGCCCTCAGTTCGGCCCCTTTTCACAGTAGCCTTCTGGGAGATGTAGTTTCTCTCCCCGGGCTGGTAAAAGACAGTGCCCATCTCCCTTCTTACTGAGGCAAAGGTTATTGGTAGCCCCTGGGTGATCAAGTCCAGGTGCAACATCCCCAGTGGTCACACTTAAAAAAAAATAAAATAATGGATTTGAATATTCTCAATGGTAACAGCAAGAGGAAGTGCCGGAATGTTCAATCCTGGTAGGGTCGTTCAGATGCCTAGCATCCCACCAATGCAAAGAATATTGTGCAAAAAATTTTAATAAAAAATGCAATACCACTTAGGCCTATGTATGCCAGGTGACACCTTTTGTTCAAGCCACTGACTTATTGCGTAATGTAGTTTGAAGCCTACTCTAAGGACATTGATGTTACTATTGGGTGCACTGGAGCAGGATTTGGTGGTTTTGTGCCGTCTAACCTAAAGAGTGTGTTTTGATGACAAAGCGATGTCAAGTGGACTCTTGTCCCAATCTACCCTGATTAGCACTGCTAGTCTGGAGGAGTGGAGTCTAACCAGCTCCCTGGCGTTCACCAAGAGCCACTACAAGGCAGGATCGACTTTTGCGGCAGAGATTCCGTCCGCAGGTCGTGATTACAGAGATGGGTCTGATGGTTCACGACTGATGACCTGCAAGTTCTGGGTTACGAGCTCACAGATGTTAGCCCTGTTGGGGGAGGCCTGACAGGAGGAGAGGAATCTGAAAAGTTATTTATATTCTGCACATATATTACTATTCAGTCATTTAAATTGGGGAAGGGCCGGGGTGTAACTAGGGGTGTGCAACCGGTACCACCACACATCATTCCATTGTGCCTGGAACGGCATCCTGCAATGACTAACGCTGAGGCAATGTCCTTTAGACGCTACAGGAAGCCACCCTGCCGTATATATATATACAGCTGCACAGAGCATCTTCTTAATGGCCCTCCTGTCTCTCACCACTACAAGTCTCAGCATGGTAGCACCTCTTATTTTGTTTAAAATTAGGGTGTGCAGTCCAAGCCACCATTCCTTTTTCTAACCACAAAGTGCCAAAGACCACACCCTTCGCAGATACCTATTTATAGCTAATGCAGCACTACACTCTTTGCCATCGGGATTCGGGACTTGATTTAACCACTTCTTCCCGCTAGTGAATAAGCACACAGTTACAATGCCATTCCAATCACTGGCAGGAACCATGTTTGTTATGCCAAAACCAAGAGCCAAAAAGAGGAGGCTACAAGGGTGTGTCAAGACCGGGCTGATTGGCAGGAGAGCAAATCTTGGTGTAGTTTCCCACCTCCCAACAATTGGGAGGTAGGATGCATGACTTATTGCTAGGAACTATGCATGAAAAGGGGGCATTACTTTGTGGTATGGGGGCCTGGCTTTGTGACATGGCGTGTGACCATATTCACGCACCATTTTTAGTTATTCTGGGGGCATGCCTAGCTCCCCCGAGCTTCTGGACTGCCCCCAGTTGTTCTCTCTAATGTTTAGATTATGCGTAGTAGCAGGTGAGAGGTGACCCTCCCCCATAACTTTCTCCCTCTTCTGTGTTACACAGCAGCCCACAGGTGGGATGGCGGGGCATTGCCCAAATCGGAACTGTCCCGCCAAAATCGGAAAGGTTGGGTGAACTATAGTTCACATAGGAAAGAACCAAGTACACGTGTTCATCCGTGGTCCTGCTCCACTAGGCAACTGACCCTCAAATAGAGCAACAATGTGTAATCCGAATGCACAATCTGCAACCTGACCTCTAAAGGAGCAGTGGGGCCCCCCGGTGATTTACTCTGTACACCCAGAGGTCAGTCCAAGCCTGCTTGTATAAGCTGTACAACACATGCCCTATTACCATGCTTACATGCTATTCACAAGGATACACTTGTCTTTTCTCTCTTGCCACCTCATTAATCCCATACAAAACTTTCTTATACATAAGAGAGATATATAAGTGTAACAAGCTCCATTAACCTGTGCAGATTAATCACAGCAAATAAAACTAGCCATAAAACAAAGAAACCTCCTTTTATTTCCTGCACAACACACTAATTAATCACAGGCGTTACACCAAAGCACCCACTAAAGACATATGAAACTGCCTGTCTACTTAACTTTCTATAGTGAACTCTGGGCATGATTCAGAGCCGCTCGCTGTTTGCGAGCGCTCGCTCTAAAACAGCTTGTGCGAGCGGGCTGGAGATGGTCGCGATTATCGCGACCATTGGCAATGTGAGGAGACCCTGTGCACTTTGCACAGCTCGCTCAATGCAAGAGTCAGAGGAATGCACATGGGCCCCCTCCTCTCTCCCCGGCGGCCAGCCGCGTCACCGCAGCAGTAAACTCTGGCCACTAGTCTGCGCCCAGAGTCTACTGCGCATGTGCAGGTCACCGGGAAAATGATGCGGTCGCCATCTTCCCTGTGATTTCCCTATTGTGCATGCGCAAAACGCCGGGTAAAATTACCTCGGTGGCCATTTTCCAAGTGTTTTGTGCAGCGCTACAGCCGACTCGGAGGGGTAAGTATTTAAAAATATGGGTGCAGGGTGTGAGGTGTGGGCCCCCTCCGGACCCAGGAGCCCGTGTGCACCGCACACCCTGCACCCATTATAAATATGCCCCTGACAAGAGTTAACCTGTGGTATGTGTGAGATGCTATTTCATGTTTAATTGCACAATGGGATCTGATATTATTTGCAATGGCTATGGATGAGTAACGTGTGAAGTCCCAGCGTTAATCTGGTGTCTAACTAAATCTACAGTGCACAGAAAAAAAATACTACATTTCATTCCCTATCTAATTCCTTTAACAAGGAAACATACCCATTCAATATAGGCAGAGCCGAAGCAGGCTGATATTCTGCCCTGTGACGGCCTCAATCCAGAACTTGTGACATCATGACACTTTGGGCGGCTCTGCGGTGGCAGAGTTTCCTAAGGGCACTGTTACGGGCTTTTCAGGCACCCTTCTATCCAAATGATGATATCATGGGGGAGCGCCCTGGGCGACTGGACCATTCCCACACCGCTAGTTACGGCCCTGTATTTAGGCGTTTGCGGAATCCTGATGATCAGTTGCTCTTTGGACCTCATTCAGAGCCGGACGCTATTTGCGCTCGCTCGTTCAGAAAAAAGGGGTGGCTATTCAAATGAACCGTTCGCTCTTTGCGGTCTGTTCACGCCTCCAGGTCTGAACGAGCGAGCCAAACATGCGGTCGTTTTTTGGTAAACTACGCCCCCTGGCCGCTCGCATCTTATGTCATGTCCGCTATTTATTAGATTAATCGAGTACATCGACCAGCGTATGAACTGCTCGCTATTCTTGGTTTTTCCTACCGCAATCATGCGAGCAGTTCTTACTATAAAATAACCCAGTGACGTGGTCAATGATGCTGCTGTATTAATTATGCACACCCATAAAACGCCCGTTTTGACCTTTAAGCACGCCTGCGTTCTGATCTCCACTCCCCGTTTTCAAGCACCTTCCCCTGTTACCACCCACATACGCCTCATCCTGTCACTCAAAATAGCAGGCATTCACTATTTAGCGAACAAACGATTTTCGGCCACACTGACTGGTTCGCGCATGCGTATTACGATCGTACGCATGCGCAGTTGTGCAAACATCGCTCGGAACGAACGAGCGGCCGCTTACGAGCGGCTCTGAATCAGGCCCTTAGATCTCAAAAAGATTGCACAAAAATTGTTGGGGAATTTGGGTGAGGTGTGTCTAATGGTCTTTCCATTTAGTGGCAGTGCCGCTTTCCCAGTTTAATTATTTGTAAATTAGTTTTTGCTACTCTAAAAGTCCGTATTTTGGATGTAATAGCTTTTCTAAAGTAAACCTTTATGTGATTATTTTTTTTCCGCAGTAATTTATATTGATGAGAAGCATGTTCTTATTTTCCATAATTAAATCTGAAGTGCTTTCCCTTACTAAGAAATCTATAGCTATATTTGGCTTTGTCATTGTTGGCCTGATGTTGGATCAATGGCAGTCTAAAGACCGATGATGGAAAACACAGCTGGGCATAAGCTTATGTAGACTGAAACTAGTGGTCAATAATGTACTAGGAGTCATATAAAACTTGTTCTTGATATATCTAACTCTGGGCAATAGACAATAGCTGTATTTCTAGACGATCTGTGCTCCTTGCCAGTTGGAGAACTACAAGTCCTAGCATGCCTACCAGCCATAGGCTCACATTTAACCTTCAGATTCCACTCATATATTTCGGGCCCGGATACAGCCGCACCCACTTTTCTGTCTGTCTTGCGGCGGTAGCCTAGTTACTTCCTTATACTAATGCGAGAATCCGTGCGTCTGCATGTGGAAGCCCATCCCTCCCACTGCTTTTATGTCCAATGCCGCAGCCAGCATCACTAGTATTGGGACTTTGTTCCCACCCCATGCTGGGTGCAAAAGATTTGGCGGAAACAGATTTCCCCACTGTATCCACGCGCTACGATCGAGTCCACTAGATGGTGTAATGGTTAGCATAACTGCCTCACAGCACTGAGGTCCAGGGTTCGATTCCCACTACGGCCCTACCTGTGACGAGTTTGTATATTCTTCCTGTGCTTGCGTGGGTTTCCTCTGGGTACTCCAGTTTTCTCCCACACTCCAAATATATACTGGTAGGTTAATTGGCTCCCAACAAAAATTAACCCTAGATTGTATATGTGTGCGCATGTAGTAGGGAATATAGTTTGTGAGCTCCACTGGGGCAGGGACTGATGTGAATGGCCACATACTGTATCCTACTGTATGTAAAGCGCTGCAAAATATGTGTGCGCTATATAAATACAGTAACTGGTAGTAATAAAAATATGCCCATGACACTCCCATGGGACAGAACACTGGGCCTGATTCTGACCCGGTCGCAAGCGCTGAGCGCTCGCAACCGGGTCGATGGTGGCCCAGAGCGCATGTGCACAACAGAGCCGGCTCCGTCGTGCGCATGCGTGAGACCCGGATAGCGACAGGCAATCCGGCGCTCCTGGTCTCGCGCCAAAGGGGGCGTGCTGTCGATGTTGACTGACAGCCCGTCCCCTTTGGTGGGCGGGCCGTGGGGGTGGCTGCCCAAACTGAGTCATTCCCATGAGAACGCCTACCGTTTGGGGCCGGCCCCACTGACATCACAAGTGATGTCAGTGGAGAGATTCTCTGGGGCTTGCGGCCACGAGACCCTACCACAAGAGTCTCGTCGCAAGCCCGATGGTCGCGATGGTCTTAACCATCGCGACCATCATCTTGGCCGCTCGCTATAGCTGTGGGTGGTCACCCACAGCTATGCGAGTGGCCAGGAGGCCGTTCTAAAAAAAAAAAAGACCGGACCTGATTCAGAGCGAGCTGCTCTGAATCAGGCCCACTGGTCGCCCAGCCAGGTGCCATCCAGAAACCCCCATTTCATGGAAAGTGTAGTTTGTTGATGGGCAGATCAATCCGTGTGCACTAACGATCCTTTGTGTACAGGGGCGGGAGAGTGATTACTAATTACCCAGGGCTTCCTGGAGGGGCCCGGCTCAGCCCCCCCTCCCTCTTACATCACAGCAGCCCAGCACACGGTGCTGTGTGCTGGGCTGCACTGGGAAACTGCTCGCGGCTGCTAAGTAGCAGCCGCAGCAGTCTCCTATGCCTGTGGGGGAGCGATCACACTGATTGAGCCCCTCACTGGCTATGCGCGGGCCTAAGGGGGGTCACACCATCCCCGTCCCCAGTTGCACAGGGGCGCTGCAAATATATAATTATTATTTTTTCTTAACGGGGCGTGACCACGCTGCCCACAATTAGGCCACGCCCCATTCACCTGGAGTCAGCGTGGCCCTTGGTGCCCCTGTTTGTGTATGGCAGCTACAGTACGTACAAAACTGAAAGAGTGGAAAGTACAGAACAGAAACGACTTTTATTGGTACAGAATTATGTCATCTCACCGTTGTAAACTTTTCTTCTACTAACACAATATTAAAACGAGTGTTTTCACATCCTTTTCACATTATTTTAGCATCACCTAAATGTTTCAATAGGCAATTGAAGGATAAATCTCAAAGACCATTTTCTTTAGTAAGCAGATCACATTTCCCATACTTGTAATAGGAAATGTGATGTGCTCAAATTTACTAAAATCTAATTGTGCAAAAATAACAGGGGAAACCTTGCGATAATAACACAACCTGGAGATGGTGTTATTTGGGCTTTCCCCCGTTTCACCTACTACAGCTCTGCTCTGACAGGCAGAGCAGAGCCGGGAGCCAACGCCTGTGATCAGCCTTGTGAGTCTAAATAGACCACAGGCTGATCACAGTAAAAACAAAAAGTTACCTGCACTCAGGGACCGGTGATCCGGTGAGCTCCTCTGTGTGTTCGGTCAGCTGCTCACCAGGCTCCTGCTCTGTGAACCCGGTCATCTGATGTGTGCTGTAAACTGGCATCTCAGTGTACAGCACTAGTCAGATGACCGGGGTCACTCAGCGGGAGCCCATCAATCAGATGACTGAACTCACAGAGGAGCTCATAGGATCACCGATCCAGAGCCGGCCCTAGCCCATTCGGTGCCCTAGGCAAAATTTTGGCTTATGCCCCCTAGCATGTATTAAAATACATGCTGTGGTGAGTTGGCGGAACCCGTCAACTCACCACAGTTCCCGGAGGTCCGGTACAGCGGAACGAACAGTGTGACCTCCAGGAACTGTGGTGAGTTGACGGGTTCCGCTTGGACGCTGGTTTCCGGTGCTGGAGTTTGGCGGCGACGCACATGTGAACAGGTGAGTGCAATACTTTCTAATTACTTATATTATATTAAGTCTTGCCATTGTGAGCTCTATTAAGGCTGACCCTTGACAAAGGCTAGATGTGCCGAAACGGCCCGTTGGGATGGTCGTCCTTACGTACAGTGATGGATGAGTACTTCACAAAAATTTACTGAAGTTGGCTCTATGATGGCTTCTTTTACATAACTTTTTACAGATGCTATATTAAAGATGTTTGGTTAAAACTACCGGATTTGGTGGTGTGCTGGTTCTTCAGGTCTTGCCTCTTTGGGATATCTGGAGTATTGCTGCTGGATTTAGTATTAGCGGGCACCCACACTGAAGTTCTTAATAAAGTGTGTGCGACCTGTTTACTTGATATATATATATATTGTGATAGGATCACTGGTAAAGTGGTCTGTGGCACGGACATTTGCCAGGTTCTGGTAGTGAGGGAACTACCTGTGAAGTTAGTGCCCCGACAGGGCTAGGATTTATGTTTGTTTTCTTTATATTTCTGACATTGTACAATAAAGACTGGCGTCGACCAGCTTGTACTTGCATCCAGACTGGTGTGCTGCTTCCCTGCTGCTGTGTGTGTGTGTGTGTAAGGAAGGAGTCCTCTACCCAGGAGAGGGACCCCCTAACCTAACTGTGTCACAATATGGTGGAGAATGCGGGCACCCACACACACTGAAGTTGCAGCGAGAGTGGAAATAACACTGTGTCCTTGGAGTCCCATAGAGGAGGCGTCAGCCAATGCTCAGAGAGGCAAGGTTCAGCTTCCAACCTACACCCCAGAACAAAATGGAGGAAATTATTAAGGCCTTGCTCCAAGCTACAGGAGCTCAGCAGAGGACGAACAAACTTCAGCAGGAGACGAACCAACTTCAGCAGGAATCTACCAGGGCTCAGCAGGAATCTACCAGGGCTCAGCAGGAATCCACCAGGGTGCAACTGTTGGCCTTGGAGACAGCCCAGAGGAAACAACAGGTCGCCATCGAGGAAACCCGCCAGGCCTTAAGAGAGGTGGTACAGCACCTGGTCGCCCGGCCCAGAGATGTTACTACTGGTCCTCCCACCACCACTCACTCCGTACGAGCCAGTCACTTCCTCCAAAAGATGACTTCGGGCGATGATGTGGAGGCCTATCTCGCCGCATTTGAAAGAACGGCCGAAAGGGAGAGTTGGCCCCAGGAGCAGTGGGCAAGTCTGGTGGCACCTTTTTTGTCTGGGGAGCCACAAAAGGCATATTTCGACTTATGCCTGGCTGATGCCAAGGACTATAAAAAACTAAAACAGGAGATCCTAACTCGCTTGGGAGTCACCTCCTTTGTTCATGCCCAACGGGTCCACCGCTGGGAGTTCCATATGGACAAGCCTCCACGTTCACAGATGCATGACCTCGTCCATCTGTCCTCAAAATGGCTACAGCCCGAGACGCTGACGGGACCACAGATCGTGGAAAGGGTTGTGATGGACCGGTACCTGCGATCGTTACCCGCGACTCTGCGCAAGTGGGTGAGCCATGCAGACCCTAAGTCCGCGGACCAGTTGGTCGAGCTGGTGGAGAGGTACGTGGCGGCTGAGGAGCTGAGGAGTATGCCCCAGCGAGCCCCGATGGCGCACCGGCGAACTCCCACAGACACCGGTAAGACTGTTCCAGGGGAGAAGGGTGCTGGGCGGTGGGATGTACCTAAGACTGAGGGTGTAGAACCTGGAGATAGGCCTGCCAGGCCAGGAAGGTTCTTGCCCCGTAAACAACTAGACATTAATATGATTCAGTGTTTCCGGTATGGTGACTTCGGCCATATTTCCGCTAATTGTTCATCTACAACTGAACCTATGCAATGTGATACTGCTCATGTCTACCGCAGGGGGTCTTTCTTTGCACAGACAGCCTGTACGGCTGACCGGCAGGCTGAGACTGATAAGCACATGTGTGTACTCACTGTAGGTGGCAACCGAGTAAAGGCACAGTTAGACTCTGGTAGCTTGGTGACACTTATAAAAGCTGAGCTGGTGAACCCCTTGAGGCATACAGGGAAAACTGTTGGTGTGAAAGCATACATGGGGATACTCGATATTATGTTACTGCCGAGGTGAACATCGAGACACCATGTGGTTCTGCTATAGTTTCTGTGGGTTTGGTGCATGGTCTGATGTACGATGCAATATTGGGGAGAGGCTTTGCTCACTTCTGGAAGTTGTGGGAAAGCCGCTTTGTTCCAGAAGTGAACAACCCCGATCCATTTGAGAAGGTTGTCAATGTAGTGGAGGAGGGAGTTTCTTCTGAGTCAGAGTTATTCCCTTTTTCTACTATGACTGGCGAACTAGAGAATGCGGAGCGTGACGATGGCCCACCAACTGTTGTGCCTCCCATTGAGGTGGGAAGTGTTGTTGGGTCAGTTGATCGTCTGCCTGATTTAGAGGTCAGAAGAGAGGTCTTTGCCGTGGAGCAGTTGAAAGACCCTACTTTGGTAAAAGCCAGGGAGAATGTAAAAGTAGTTGATGGTAAACCCGTAGACCCTGATAGTCCTTTGTCCTATCCCCACATGGCAATGTGTCAGGGTTTGTTATATCAGGTGACTAAGAAGGGGGAAGATATTGGGGAACAACTAATAGTTCCCAAAGCCTACAGAAGAACAGTGTTGGATCTGGCCCATGGTCATATAACGGCAGGCCATCTAGGGGTAGAGAAAACCACTGAGCGAATAATGCAGAGGTTTTTCTGGCCCAGGCTTCATAAAGAGGTATCTGACTTCTGCGCATCCTACCCTGAGTGTCAGTATCATGCTCCCAGACCACATTTTAAGGGTCCACTAGTTCCATTGCCTATTATAGAGGTGCCGATAGTGAGAGAGCACCTGGAACAGGCTCAACAGGCACAGCAGAGGGTATACAACCGCAATGCTCGGTTACGCAGCTTTGCTCCTGGGGACAGAGTGTTAGTGTTGGTTCCCACTGTGGAATAAACTTTTGGCTAAATGGCAAGGGCCCTTTGAAATCTTAGAAAGAGTGGGACAGGTCAATTACAAAGTTTACCAGCCGGGGAAAAGAAAGCCGGAACAGATATACCATATAAATCTGTTAAAGCCCTGGAAAGATAGAACGGTACTGTCGGCCGACCGAGCCCCTCCAGTAAATCTAAAGCCCTATAGGTTACCAGTAGCACAAAGAGAATCAGTGTCGAAAGAAATTAAAAATATGCTAGAGTTAAGGGTTATTGAAGAATCACATAGGGAATGGTCAAGTCCCATTGGGTTGATTCCAAAGCCCGACGGGAGTGTGCGTTTCTGCAATGACTTCCGAAAGTTGAACAGTGTTTCAAAATTCGATGCCTACCTGGTGCCACAGTGGAGAAGGAGGCATTGGCCATAAAGTGGGCGTTACAAACTTTTACACTTACGGTGGAACACAGGCCAGGGGGCCTGTTGTTTAAAGCAGACGCATTGTCACGCGTTCATTGTTTGGGGGCTTCAGTTGTTCCGCCCCATAGGTCGAAACTTAAGGGGGGGGTATGTGATAGGATCACTGGTAAAGTGGTCTGTGGCACGGACATTTATCCCAGATTCCTGTCCTATGTGTTTAAAATCCCCAGGAGAAAGTCTGCAGTGTAGCAGGCTTGAGTTTTGGCTTTTTTGAAAGCCGGTTTGGGACCTGGGGGTTGTGGGTGAGAGGTGAGGGAGGGCTCCACCCACGGCCACTCCAGGTTTTGGTTCTCGCAGCCTGGTATCAGGCTTGTTAGTTTTCCACCTGAGAGTGGCCAATATAAGCCTAGTTTGTTTAGGGCTGATTGTCTCACCTGGGAGAGCAGACAGGGAGTTTGCTCAGAGACACTTGGAAAACCTATCTGTAAGTACTGTGATGTGCTTTGTTGCTGGCGAGGGCATTAGGCCCTGCCAGGTTCTGGTAGTGAGGGAACTACCTGTGAAGTTAGTGCCCTGACAGGGCTAGGATTTATGTTTATGTTTTCTTTATATTTCTGACATTGTACAATAAAGACTGGCGCCGACCAGCTTGTACTTGCATCCAGACTGGTGTGCTGCTTCCCTGCTGCTGTGTGTGTGTGTGTAAGGAAGGAGTCCTCTACCCAGGAGAGGGACCCCCTAACCTAACTGTGTCACAATATATATATATATATATATATATATATATTATATACATAATAAAAGGCCGGCACCCCACCTTGCAGTTCCACCAGCCCCATTCCCCCACACCTAGTGTGTGTCTCAGCCCCATTCCCTTAGACCCAGTGTGTCGCTCGGCACCATTCCCCCACTGTGTCAGCCTCATTCTCCCCCCAGCCCCAGGGTGTGTCAGCATCATTCTCCCCTCCAGCATGTTTCCCAGCCCCAGTATGTCAGCCTTTTTCCCCCCACTCCCAGCATGTCAGCCTCTTTCTCCCCCCAAGCCCCAGAGTGGGTCTCAGCCTTGCCTTCCCCCTCCAGCCCCAGTGTGTCTCAGCCTTCCCCCTCCAGCCCCAGTGCGTGTCTCAACCTTCCCCCTCCAGCCCCAGTGCGTGTCTCAACCTCCCCCCCCAGCCCCAGTACGTGTCTCAACCTCCCCCCCAGCCCCAGGGCGTGTCTCAGCCTCCCCGCCCAGCCCCAGGGCGTGTCTCAGCCTCCCCGCCCCAGAGCCGCCACTTACCTTGGCTGCTTCTTCTCCGCGGCTCCTCTCGATCCTCTCCTTCCAGCCCCTTGTTATGACACAGCGCGCATGACGTCACGCGCGCCGTGTCATAACAAGGAGCCGGGCCGCAGCGGGGGGTGGCTGTTATGTTGGTGGAGTCGGAGCGGCCAAAGCGGGTCCGCTCCGACTCCAACCATTTAAATAATGGGGACCGGGTCGGAATGAGCTTCTGTGCAGAAGCTCATTCTGACTGGTCAAAGTCACCTGACCGACTGACAGGTGCTCTGCCAGGTCAGAGCGGAGCTCCGATCGCGGCAGCGGCAGAGCCTTGAATGTCCCTAGGCATTCAAGTCGCCCCTAGGCATAAGCTTATTATGCCTAGGGCCGGCTCTGCACCGATCACTGAGGTAAGTTCAAGCGGAGGGGCAGGGGTGGGGATTTGCAGGGAGAGAGTTTTCTCGCAAGCTCTGTCCCTGCGTGCGAATTTTAGTACATCAGAGTGACATTTCCTAAATGTGCAATGTGAATTTAGGTGAATATATCACACTGCAACCACATTTTAAATGTGGATTTTTGCAAATATGCCCCTACGTGGTTTTACCTTCAGAGACTTCACCTGTACTAATAAAGCAGCACTCACTTATGTACGTTATAAATGGCCATTCAGGTCTTCATTCATGAATTCATTGTCACTGCTCTTAGGATATACAAAACGGAACATGATGGATGAAACTATCAATATTTCGGAAACATTTGTCGCCAGATTGTGAGCCTAATGCAGAGGAAGACGCAGAAGCGTCTATTGGCGGCCGCCCATCTGCGAGTTTATGCAAATACCGCTACAAACTCCTTCCCTGGTGGTGTACATATGTGCGGCCGAATGGGCAAGGACTGAGACGCCCACTGTCATGTTCCCAACACGCTGTAATACCGATTGGCGCGTTCTTAGACATCGCCGCCAGTTGCACCATCGAAACTTGCACATCCCTCTGGCTGCTGCGACTACTCCGTCCGAGTATAGCCTCCTATGTGAGCGGTCAAGTGTCTGTGTACACAACCACTTTCACTGACGCACCTGCGACAATCCCATAACACGCCCCATAATCAGATCATCTCGGTACGTTCGCTAAGTCACCTCCCTGTCACTCCCCCGGAAACACCCAATACGTTTCAATATACTTCTCCCTGTGCGCGCCTGAAAATGCAACTGCAACTCTGTATGGACACAGGGCCTGATTCAGAGCCGCTTGCTGTTTGCGAGCGCTCGCTTTGAATCAGGGCGGGGATTTTTATTTTTTTCGGCCCCCGGGCCGCTCGCTAAGCTGTGGGTGACCACCTACAGCTTTTGCGAGCGGCCTGGCGATGGTCACGATTATTGCGACCATCGGGCTTGCGAGGAGACCCTGTGGTAGGGTCTCCGCTCTCGCAAGCTCGAGTGGACTTCCTGCTCTAATAGAGCAGGAAGTGCACTACAGACATCACGTGTGATGTCAGTAGGGCCGCCCACAAATGCCAGGCATTCCTAAGGGAACGCCTGCGTTTGTACAGCCACCCCCCCCTCCCCGCCTACAAAACGGGGCGAGCTGTCAATCTACATCGACAGCCGCCCCATCTTGTAGCGAGACCCATCGTCACAGTACGAGTATCGCGCATGCGCACGCTGGAGGTGGTGCATGCGCAGTCGGGGACCACCGACCCGCTTGCGAGTGGGTCTGAATCAGGCCCACAATCGGGCCGCATGTGCGGTGCAACTTACACGTAGGCGCTGTAGCAAAAAAAATTTGCTTCGCTACCACCGACATCAGCACAAGGAGGCAGTCCAATATGTATAGTAAACATTCCGACTACCTGAGTCAAGGACAAAGAACCATTGTTGTTTCTCGCTATCGTCTCTGATGGGACTGCGAGACATTGAGCAAGATGAATGGATGACAGTGGAAGTATACATCTAATGCAAACTTCTTAGTGCAGAGAGACAAGGCTTCAGCGGTTGTTATATACAAATTAGGCCCAGCAGCTTTGGTACATAGCATCAGGGATCTCAGCCCTGTTATAAATTCGCTGAGTCTTTAAGATAGTGCTGGATTTTATTACGTGCCAGCCAACGTCTTCCAGTGGCCTTAATAAATGTCCCCAGCTGGCCTGTGCTGTACAGTTATGTGGAGTGTGGCAGGCTTACAGTAAATCAGGTTTAGAGTCATGCGATGTGAAAGGATTTAAGAAGTCTCATTGTGAAAGACAGTTCCCAGGAGCTGCTCTTAATCAGCTCTTATAGGGATTCCCAAGCACTGTAAGGAACAGTAAACGTGCACAGGCTGAAACTTAAGGGGGTACTTTAGCTGCGTTAATAATTTTTTACTATATCCAATATATCTCTGTCTCCCTCCCTGGCACATCTCCACCTTGGACGGTGTAAACAGGTTGCCGGAGTGTTCAGGAAATCCTGTGTAGCCTTTAAATCTTACAAACTACCAATTATTGTCTCTTCCGGATATCGCAGCTCTCAACAGTGAGTTATAGAGGCAGTATTCAGCCGAATAATTAGTAATGGTGAATAAATGCAGATATCGGCTCTGCGCTCCATTAGCTGGTGAGACTGGGTGCAGATTAGGAGAAAATGGTTTTCAGAGCTATGTATAAATGTTTGGGGTGACCTAACCCCATATAGCTGGTGAGACTGGGTGTAGATGAGGAGAAAGTGGTTTTCAGAGCTACGTATAAATGTTTGGGGTGACCTAACCCCATATATTTATTTTGGAGGCTCATTAAAATAAAGCACATTTTTAATATGTAAGTCTTGTAGCAATCAAAAGTATTTTGGATTTGTAAAAGTTCCAATTCCCCAATAGGAATTTAGGGGTCATCACTGTTTTGTACAAACTACCAGTCCCAATTTGTTGGGGGTCACTGTAAAAGAAGGCATTATGCACCTATGTTAGGACATGTGCAAGTCCTTGTGCCATTAGTACCCACTTTGGAACTTCCACATGTCATAACGGGTTGCCAGCAGTCGGGAACCTGGCGGTCAGAATCCCGACGCTGGGATCCTGACAGGGTTATATTAATACCGACACTTGTTGGTCGGTTTGCTAACCCTCCCCCTCTCCCTACCCTAACCCTCCCTTCCTGGTGCCTAACCCTAACCCTCCCCCTAGTGCCTAATCCTAACCCCGCGTCCTAACCCTAACACTCCCCCTAACCCTTACCTTCGGGATGCCGACAGGGTCAGTAATCTGGAGCCGGGATCCCGACTGTTGCTGGTATTCCGGCGCCGCTATATAGACCATCGGCATCCCGGCGTCAGCTCCCCCAGCGGATGGTGGTGAGGGTGGATACAATATGTAGCTATGCTGTGTCTTGTGAGCTGGTCGGATACTCATTCCTAGAAGCTAAATTAATCTGGGACTCCTCGGCACCAAGCTAGGATGTCCCAGTGCATTCCATTATTAATGGTAGAGATAAAGTAGAGAAGTTGCACAAAGCAACCAATCAGCTTCTAGCTGTCATTTAAACGACTGTACTAGATAAATGACAGAAGCTTATTGGTTACTTTGGCCAACGTCTTCATTATATATCTCTCCAAGGCTTGATACTGCTCCCCTACTATCTTTAATATCAGGGATATATTGGTCCAGTCCAGTTTATTTATTATATAAATCATGCTCTGCCTCTCCGCACCCACCTACAGCTCCAATGTGCAGAGAGGTTCCCTCATTTTTATCCAAACTGGATTCCTGTTGTGAGCATGACAGCTGACAGTGGTCAGGATAGGAAGGATACTGCCAATTAGTGTTCCCTGAGAAGGGGTACAGTGAGGCCCTAAGCTCACCGTTGCACAGACAGCCTCTGCAGGACTGTCAGGCTGGGCGGCAAGATTCATTTTTTAAATCAAGGAACTATGGACATAGGCCCTCATTCAGAGCCATTCGCTATTTGCGTTCGTTCGTTCAAAAACAAGGGGTGGCTATGCAAATGATCCGTTCGCACATTGCAGTCTGTTCACACCTCTAAGTCTGAACGAGCGAGCAAAACATACGCTCATTTATTTGATAAAAACGCCCCCTGGCCGCTCGCACCATACGTCATGTCCGCTATTTATTAGATTAATCGAGTACATCGAACAGGATAAGAACTGCTCGCTATTCTTGTGGTTGGTTTTTTCAACCGCTATTTTGCGAGCAGTTCTGAGTTAAAAAAAACCAAGTGACGTGGTCATTGACACTGCTGTATTAATTATGCACACCCATAAAACGCCCGTTTTGACCTTTAAGCACGCCTGCGAACGGATCTCCACTCCCCGTTTTCAAGCACCTTCCCCTGTTACCACCCACATACGCCTCATTCTGTCACTCAAAATAGCAGGCACTCGCTATATTGCGTACAAATGATTTTCGGCCGCACTGACCGGTTCGCGCATGCGTACTAAAAACCGTACGCATGCGCAGATGTGCGAACATCGCTCGGAAAGAGCGTACTGCCGCTAGCGAGTGGCTCTGAATGAGGGCCATGATTCAGTAAAGATCGCTATTGCGATCGCAATAGCGATTACGCAAGCAGTCTCATTGCGAAGATATGGTAATGATTGCGATCGCAATGCCGTCGCAGTCTCCCTTACATACATCCGTGATACTTAACAAGACTGCAAAACCATCGGTAACACTGAGTATAATCGGAGCCTCACGCACACTTGCACAAGGTCTGACCTTACTCAGGAATTGCTAACCTCATCGCACGCAGTGAAATCTCAGGGTGCGTATGGCGTCGCAGTGGCTGATTTATGCACGTCCCTGTAACAGCGTTCAAACGCACTGGCACGTCTGCGTTTCGCCGACCCCCCAGTCACCACCCCGAAATGGTCACTTCCTGTCAATCATTCTGCGATGGGTCTGCGTAGTCACTGTGAAAGCAGTCCCAATCGCAGTGGAGTCTTCGCGTATGCACAGAACGCAACATTCGGCTGATTTCGTGCGTAATCGCAGTTGCGATCGGTAGTGAATCAGGTTCTATGAGTACTAGTATAATCACTGAGGGCAGAGGTTTAATCATTGAGGGCACATTGTTGGCATAACAAATTACGGAAGCATAGAGTTGGTTTGGGGGTACAGATCTGGCCCATTAAGGGACATAAATGGAGGCACAGAGCTGGTATAATGTGAGTTCACTCCTGGGCATATTATGTGTGGTTACTCTTACAGGTGGTAGAGGGGCTGTGGCCAAACACAGTGGTGTGGCATGACCTCTTGAGAAAAGATTAACTATGAAAAATATTAGGGCATTCCTACTCCGGCATGCCTGGTCCCCCAGACAATCATGGTTCCTGGTAATCTCTCCCTGCCTCCCCCCATCCCGGCATCCCTGGTTACAACTTATGGTTGCACTCCTGGCGATAATGAGATAATCATTATGGGAATGGTCCGTGGGTATGAGGGGAGGGGCACACTTTGCCAGCCTCACCTTGGGTGCCACGCCTTATCATGACACTTACTAAAGTGTTGTTTTTATAGTACAAATATAAAGCACAAAATATAATTAAACTGTGTTTTGTGGGATTGACATAAACTATAGATATATTAATGATATAGGGGCCTATCCATGATGTTAATATTGGACTCCAATAATTAACATTCTGTAATTCAATGCAATACTGAATGTGTTATAAGTGAAAATAATATTAGATGACCACCAAATAATGAAATCAAAATAAATGGAAAATATAAATAATAAAAATAAATATAAAATAAATAACGAAATTAAAATGAAATGTAAATGCTTGGATAATTAAAAACTAATAGACACTGGTGTGCTATTAGTGATGTATAAGCTCTTTTGTACAGGTGGGTACCTGCTGCTGAAGTGCAATGCAGCGGCTGCTGTCCCTACCTTACCCTAAAGCTTGACCAGACGTGGAGTTTCTATTCCTCTCCCCCGCGCCGCTGATGTCTTTGCCGGCGTTCGTGGAGGTTGCAGGAGAACACTCAGCCCCGTTTTCTTGTGCGGCGTTGACGTCCGACTTAGACCTTTTCAGGGTCGGCGTCCTTCCCGGCTTTTGGCTTCTGAATGTGCAGAGCTGTCAGCAGTGGTGTGTAGAAAGGCGCCAATGCGTTTCATTAGTTTCCGGACTTAATCAAGGAAACGGATAAAGTCCGGAAACGGATGAAACGCGTTGGAGCTTTTCTACACACCACTGCTGACAGCTCTGCACATTCAGAAGCCAAAAACCGGGAAGGACGCCGACCCTGAAAAGGTCTAAGTCGGACGTCCACGCCGCACAAGAAGACGGGGCTGAGTGTTCTCCTGCAACCTCCACGAACGCCGGCAAAGACATCAGCGGCGCGGGGGAGAGGAATAGAAACTCCACGTCTGGTCAAGCTTTAGGGTAAGGTAGGGACAGCAGCCGCTGCATTGCACTTCAGCAGCAGGTACCCACCTGTACAAAAGAGCTTATACATCACTAATAGCACACCAGTGTCTATTAGTTCTTAATTATCCAAGCATTTACATTTCATTTTAATTTCGTTATTTATTTTATATTTATTTTTTTTATTTATATTTTCCATTTATTTTGATTTCATTATTTGGTGGTCATCTAATATTATTTTCACTTATAACACATTCAGTATTGCATTGAATTACATTTGTTGCTAATTTTTATCCAAAACTTATGTTGCAAATTGTGTCCAGGAATTGGCCACACGTATATGTCACATTGGATCACCTAAGCGCTTCCTTTTTGCTTGATATTACCCTCTTTCTATTTTCAATAGTTAGTACGGAAGCAGCTACATTATTTTCAGGTGCGCTATTGTTATTTCTCTTTCGTTCAATTAACATTCTGACTCGCCGCGGCAAACTCCCACTATGATTTATAATAAATCAGCTACTTACAAAAATGAATAGAATGTAAACATATGATTGACTTTACAAAGCACAATAATATTAAGATTTTATCATTGGAATATGAACGATATCTCCGAAAGAAACTTAGAAATGTAGTTTTGGTTGAATGGAGGTCAGTAAATGTTTTTGGTACAGTTTTTCTTTAAGGATTCAGGCAGACATTAATTTTTTCATCTTTTGCCCGGAATCTTGAGCCACAAATATCAGATTTGTTCACCCCCCGAATAATTCACTACAGTATGCACCCATATTAGGGAAATGGGAATCTTGTAGGACAAATAAGGAAGCAGAGGTGGAGACCAGAGCCGTAACTAGACTTTTTGGTGCCCTGTGCCAGAAAGAGCATTGGGCCCTCCTAATTTTTAAAAGGGACATAATGCACCCAAATAAGGGCCATGGCTTCATGGGGAAGGTCCAGGGAAGAGATAGGGGAGGCCAGGAGATGCTGGGGATGTAATAAGAGGAAGCTACAAGCAAGAAAGATAATAAACAGAAATATGACAAGTCCAAACAGCGCCGCCTGACCTGTGGTGCCCTGTGCGATGGCACCGGCTGCACTACCCTAGCTACGGCCCTGGGTGAGACAATATTTAGCCGATAGGTAGGATTTATTTGCACCAGTTCTTTCTCACGGCAATAAAATAACAATCCCCTATGACTGCAATTCAACAAAACAAAAAAATCAATACTGGCTTTGCTGGGCCATTTTCTGAAGAGATACACAAGCATGATCCGATTTTCCAGATTAGGGCTCTCAGTTCCACTGATGTAATTAAAACATAAATAAACATTTAAATGTTATTGCCATCTTGCGTCTGCAACGACTGCTAACAGAGAGTAATAGCTTTGCCGTCAGATACACAGACATCTTATATGACATGCGTGTAAATGGCAAATATAAAATACTGTATACATTTGTGCCTTTTCATAAGGAATTATTTAGTATTGCAGCTTCAGTAACCCTCTAAATATACCAGCATGGTACTGAATATTACATAACATATAGAATTCTTCTTTGGAATTTATAAACTGTGCCCAGTAATTAGCCCTTTCCTGGTAGGAAACCTAGAACACGGTTCTGTAATCCCTCCCTGTATAGCAGCAGATGTTTGTGCTATATTAATTTATATGAGAAATAGGGCAGGATGGGATGTTTCTATCGATTCATTTCACTGCTGCCGGGCGCGTGTTCACTCCCCTAAAATGAAGAGACTTCATTTTTTTCCTGATGGATAATCCTCGCACAGTGGGCGTGTGGCACAGCTTAGCGTTATACAGCACGTTACAGCAATAAACTCTTATTTTAGAGACAGGCACCCAACTTCATCAGCTAAAGTTATCTCCTGGTGCCGGATAGGGATTACTCACAGAGGGGAATGAGAAATGGTCCCCTAGTGACGTGCGCAGAAAGACAAAGTGTGCGCTTTTTAGAACTAGGAGCCTATTTATTATATTAAAAAAATGCAGACAATCCTCTGAAAGCAACCCTTTTCGAAGGGTTGACATTTTTTAGTATTGGTGACATAAACCAAGGGGGATACTTGCTGTGTTCCACCTTTTAACCATCTCAAAAGAAGTCTGCATAGCTGTGTAAGCGGACTGTATAAAAGGCTAAAGCCCCAATTACTGTATGTAGCTCAGGAGTGCTCAGCTTTTTCAGAGCTTTGCCACGCTAATTTCATATTTGCAAGACTTTGGATCCCGCTCCATTAAACAGTGGTTGCACATGTGTGGACCAATGGCTGCGTGTGCTCCTTAGCTCTGCTAGGCCCGAACCTGGAAGTACCATAAAGTGAGCGATCTCTATGGTTTTTAGACTTTGCCGGGACACACTCTTTTCAGAGCCATTACTAAGCATCTGGGGATTTATACCAGGTGCAGTTTAAGAGAGGAGGGGGCATGATTTACCCTCCCCCTGTCTGAATTTGGCTCCAGAAGCAATGGTCCCAATGTGATAACAATTCACGCTTTTACTTTGAATACCGCTGGCTACGACAATGTGGTGATGTGCACTGGATACAGGCTGACTGCTCTCACTTATCTGGGGTACATTGGTGTATCTATAATTAATACCCCCATTATTAATACTTACATCCCCGGAGTCCCGCTTCGGCTGCAGTGTAAATCACCGGTAAAACGGCCTTTTTCCTGGAGATGTGCTCATGCGGGTGCCATATTAGCAGAGACCTGCGCATGCACAGTAGAGGAGTCTCCATGTCTATGGTGCGGGCACCATGTTACCAGAGACCTGCGCATGCACAGTAGAGGAGTCTCCATGTCTATGGCACGGGTGCCATATTACCAGAGACCTGCGCATGCACAGTAGAGGAGTCTCCATGTCTATGGCGCGGGTGCCTTGTTACCAGAGACCTGCGCATGCACAGTAGAGATGTCTCCATGTCTATGGTGTGGGTGCCATGTTACCAGAGACCTGCGCATGCACAGTAGAGATATCTCCATGTCTATAGTATGGGCGCCATGTTACCAGAGACCTGCGCATGCACAGTAGAGGAGTCTCCATGTCTATGGTGCAGACGCCACGTTACCAGAGACCTGCGCATGCACAGTAGAGATGTCTCCATATCTATGGTGCTGGTGCCATGTTACCAGAGACCTGCGCATGGACAGTAGAGGAGTCTCCATATCAATGGCGCGGGTGCCATATTACCAGAGACCTGTGCATGCACAGTAGAGATGTCTCCATGTCTATGGTGCGGACGCCATGTTACAAGAGACCTTCGCATGCACAGTAAAGGAGTCTCCATGTCTATGGTGCGGGCGCCATGTTACCAGAGACCTGTGCATGCACAGTAGAGGAGTCTCCATGTCTATGGTGCGGGCGCCATGTTGCCAGAGACCTGCGCATGCACAGTAGACTCTAGCACAATGCGAGAGTCTAGTGCGCCTTCGAGAGAACGGGACTGCATGGAGTTGTCTATACTAGGGCCGCCTCCTCTCTTAAACTGCCCCTGCTGGGGGCCCTATTTGTTTAGGGGCCCAATGGTGTAACTACCACTGGCGCAGGGTGTGCAGTTGTTCATGGTCCCCACCTTTCTTGTCAAAGCTCCACCTATACATGTAAGTTTATTACAATTGGGTATTAACATTTTGCTATGGGACCCATAAATGTGTAGTTTTGCTCCTGCAGGCACCCTTACAGCATGAAGGAAATGTATACATTGGCCCTCATACTGAGCAGAGTGCACGCTCTGAATGAGGGCCGCCCTCCATAATTATGGAGCGTCCTCCTGGACGCTCGTATAGCTGTGGGTCACCACCCACAGCCTATACGAGCGTGCAGTTTGATGGCCGCGATGGTCTTGACCATCGCGACCATCGCCACTGCGAGCCGGAGCCTGCGGTTGAGGTTTTCAACCGCAAGGCCCGGAGTGATTTTGGCTCTATCAGAGCCAAAATCACTCCCACTGACATCACTAGTGATGTCAGTGGGCCGGCTTCTGACGGTAGGCGTTCCCTTGGGAACGCCCCCGTCAGGGAGGCACGCCCCTGGCACGCCCACCAAAGGGGGCGTGCTGTCAATCAACATCGACAGCACGCCCCCTTTGATCAGACACAAAGAGCGAAGGAAAGTCCTTCGCTCGTCGCGTCTGGCGCATGCGCACGACGGAGCTCTCTCCGTCGTGCGCATGCTCAGTGCAGACCATCGACCCACTTGCGAGCGGACAGCCGCTCGCGAGTGGGTCTGAATCAGGCCCATTATCCTTTAATGCCTTATAAGCTTTCTTGGAGACTCAGCTGAACACAGAAATATATTCCAGAAATGTCTGTCCATTAAAGAATGAATCAATGTAGGATATTTCTGACCAGGATCATTGTATCACTCTTCATAAATGGATTATTTAAGAGAGAAGTGTAATAGAAGTGGAGGGCACCGCGACTGATGGGCTCCCTTTGTAATAATACCATCCGTCATCAGTAATATCATTCCAATGTAGTTTTTCTTTCAATACTGCTGTTGTCCAACTTGCTTCTCTCTCTCTCTCTCTCCTCAGATCCTATTTTACACATCCAGAGAACCCATCTACAGAGCGGTTAGAGGATGAAATAACAACAGTAAAGAGGTCGACAAGCAATAGGTCGACACCAGATAGTCAACAGTTAAAAGGTCAATGGGTACAAAAGGGTCGACACACAAAAGGTCGACGTGGATGTAGGTCTGCAGGTACAAAAGGTTGACATGGAAATGGTCGACATAACAATGGTTCTAGGAGGGACAGTTAGGGTTAGGCACTTACTAGAGGGTTAGGCTCTAGGAGAGCTTGTTTGGTTAGGCACTTACCGGAGGGTTAGGCACTGGGAGGGACGATTAAGGACCTTTACAGGAGGGTTAGGCACTAGGAGGGACAGTTAGGATGAAGATACTTACCAGAGGGTTAGGAAATATGAGGAACAGTTGGGGTTAGGCATTAAGGGGAGGGTTAGGGTAAAAATTAGGGTTATAAAAAAAATGTTGACCATTTTTGTGTCGACCATTCCCATGTCAACCTTTTGTACCTGTCGACCTACATCCATGTCGTCCTATTGCTTGTCAACCTTTTTACTGTGGATCTAATGCTCCACATCCCTACAGAGCAAACATCATAGAGTCATGTTAGACAAAGAAGTACAGATAGGGCCTGATTCTGAGTAGCACGCTGAGTTGTGTCACCATTTTGTTCGTATAGAGTAGCAGCACAAATTTATATGCACGGTAATAAATATAAATATGTTGTTGGACAGTGACTGAGAGGCAACCGGGGGGGTGGCCAAAAAGACTCACGGAGATGTTGTATGTTATGGGTGTGTCGCAGGCATGACGCTGAAAGCAGGTGTATACAGTCACTTACATAGGACGCCATACTCAGACGGAGAATGGGCACCTGCCATACGGGGCAAGATTTGATGGTGGGACCGGTGGCTCTCCTAAAGACGCACAAAACTGTAATACAGCGTCTACAGACACTGACATTGGGCGCCTCAGTCCATGCACATTTGGGGCGCTGATGTACACCAGCAAAGGGCTTTGTAGCGGCAGTCGCAGGCGCATCTGTGGTAAAATAAAGATGCAAGGAATCAGGCCCATAATATAGCCTGGAGAGTATTATGATAGCAAATTTCCAGATGAGATTTCGTAAATAAGCCATAATCCTTTGTAAATAATATTGACTGTGTTCAAGCGGTACACATTCTAGAGCCATGGCCAAAAGTTTTGAGAATGACACAAGTATTGGTTTACACAAAGTTTGCTGCTTCAGTGTTTTTAGACTTTTTTGTCAGATGTTACTATGGTATACTGAAGTAAAATTACAGCATTTCATAAATGTCAAAGGCTTTCATTTACAATTACATTAAGTTTTTATGCAAAGAGTCAATATTTGCAGTGTTGACCCTTCTTTTTCAAGACCTCTGCAATTCGCCCTGGCATGCTGTCAATCAAATTCTGGGCCACATACTGACTGATGGCCGCCCATTCTTGCCTAATCAATGCTTGGCATTTGTCAGAGTTTGTGGGTTTTTGTTTGTCCAGCCGCCTCTTCAGGATTGACCACAAGTTCTCAAGGGGATTAAGGTCTGGGGAGTTTCCTGGCCATGGACCCAAAATGTCCTAGTCCTGTGTCATGCCAACAGTAAAGCATCCTGAGACCATTCATGTGTGGGGTTGCTTCTCAGCCAAGGGAGTGGGCTCACAGCCATGAATAAAGAATGGTACCAAAACATCCTCCAAGAGCAACTTCACCCAACCATCTAAGAACAGTTTGGTGAACAATGCCTTTTCCAGCATGATGGAGCACCTTGCCATAAGGCTAAAGTGATAACTAAGTGGCTCGGAGAACTGTATATCTTTATAGAAAGAAAGCCAATTGTTCCTTAAATTTAACGAGTTAAGAAAAAAAAAATTACCACCAAGCAATAATTTACATGGCCCTTTACTACAAAACTCCAAGCGATAGGTCAGTGCTCTCATAAACCAGGACCCTTAACGATCATTCATTAAATCAGCAGCCACATTAGCAGGTTTATATCCTCTGTCTACCCAGCTGGATATGTCAAGTATCAATGTTTATCGACGTTGCCTGCTACTGAGAAACTGCCCTCTCCTGTCATTATGTATGTAATGAGAAGCGGATGCATTATATTATGGTGATCAAGACCAGAGGATAAATCCTGTGTTCTGCTACACCACACTAGAATAACAATACAGTCAGTTTTTTGTTTTGCATACGACTCATTATAGAAAACCCTCACACAAGACAACATAATGTTTAGCGACGAGTGGTGATAATGACCTTGTGAAGGTCACACTGTGGATTTAATTTGGAACAAACAAATTCTGTGAGTGTGAATCTCCTCTGTAACCATATCACACCACACATGCCCACTGTACGTCAAACTAATTGCAAAAACTCTTCTTTTTAAGCCTCTGTGCACATCGAGTCCATCATTTTTTTTTTACCAACACTAACCAGCAGCTGCGATGGTGGTAACGGATGCTGGGGGGTACTGCGCTGAATACGGTATCATGAACAAGAAAATAAAATCAAACAACCGTCTATTTATTTAGTAACGTTAATACATAAAAATAAAATGCAAGCAAAAAAAATTACGTTATGTTTTCTGGACAGCACAATTGTCACATCAACGTGGCAACAATTGTGTAGTATTGGGTGGATTACACATATCTAAAGTAGGGATTTGCAGGCTCAGATTAGTTCGGATTTTCCCGCCAAATTTGGATTTTTCCCGCCAAAAATTTGGTCTCAGAAAGAGGCAAAACGTCATATTTCATGCACAAACATCATCATTCCTGGACAAAAGTCCATGAAAGATGATGTTTGTCCATGAAAGATGATGTTTTGCCTCTTTCTGAGACACGATTTTTGGCGGGAAAAATATGAATTTGGCGGGAAAATCCGAACTAATCCGAGCCTGCACATCCCTAATCTAAAGCCGTTGATGGATTGTGGAGGTGCATGTAAGTATTCCAATAAACTAAATCTTGCCTGCTCTATCTAGGAGCAGCTATGTTTACATAAAACAGTGAAGAGATAAGGTGGAGAACTTGTCCACAGAAACCAATCAGCCACTAGCTATCATTTAAATAGCACAGTCTATAAAATGGCAGCTATAAGTTACTAAGGGCGACTTTTCCGCTTTATCTCTCTCCAAGGTTTGAGACATCTCCCCCGTAATATGATACCAACATATTGGGTCTCTTTTCTGGCCACTCAACTTCTACCTTACCCTGCCTGCGACATATTTCGGCCAACTCGCCTCTGTCTGCTGTGTGGGAGTCATTGGTGTGTGTGTGGGGGGGGAGAGACACCCTGCCCTCTTTCACTGTGTATATCGATCTCAGGACAGACTTATACACCGGTATTTGCTCAATGCATGTTCAGTTATGCTCAAAAGCAGAGCCGGCCCTAGGCATAGACAAACTAAGCAAATGCCTAGGGCATTTGGAATGCCTAGGGGCACCCAAACTCACCTAGGGCCGGCGGAGGTTTGGAACAGGCACATCCGGGGCATCTGCTGCTGGCTGGGCAAAGACTATGGGCCTGATTCAGAGCCGGACGCTATTTGCGGACGGTCGTTCAGGAAAAGGGGGTGGCTATTCAAATGAACCGTTCGCTCTTTGCGGTCTGTTCACGCCTCCATGTCTGAACGAGCGAACAAATCTTGCGGTCGTTTTTTGGATAACTACGCCCCCTGGCTGTTCGCATCCTACGTCATGTCCGCTATTTATTAGATTAATCGAGTACATCGACCAGCGTATGAACTGCTCGCTATTCTTGTGGTTGGTTTTTCCTACCACAATCTTGCGAGCAGTTCTGACTATAAAATACCCCAGTGACGTGGTCAATGACGCTGCTGTATTAATTATGCACACCCATAAAATGCCCGTTTTGACCTTTAAGCACGCCTGCGTTCTGATCTCCACTCCCGTTTTCAAGCACCTTCCCCTGTTACCACCCACATACGCCTCCTCCTGTCACTCAAAATAGCAGGCATTCGCTATTTAGTGAACAAACAATTTTCGTCCGCACTGACTGGTTCGCGCATGCGCAGTTGGGCAAACATCGCTCGGAACGAACGAGCGGCCGCTTACGAACGGCTCTGAATCAGGCCCTATGTCAGCTGCTACTGTCACTGTGCAGTGTCCATGATCAGATCTCAGCTGACAGCTCCGATTGGGCCTGGCAGCAGCAAACAGTGAGCGGGCAGCGGCAGTTTGTGGGGACAGGGCACCTGGACGACGGCTAGTGGTTAGCGCTGGTGCTGTGCTGGGAGAGTGGTGAAGGGTGCTGTGCTGGGACGGGTGCTGGGTGAGGGGTACTGTGCTGTGATCTATGCTGGGAGAAGGGTGCTGTGATGTGTGCTATGCTGTGAGGGGTGCTGGGATCGCAGCACAATGGGGAAAGGGTCCACAGCGCACTGAGACGACACCTCTTTCTGGGGAAGGGGGGCACCACCCAGAATCTTGCCTAGGGCACTAATTTGTCTAGGGCCGGCTCTGCTCAAAAGAACCAACAGAAGTACAGTATGCAAAGATGAATATATTTGAATGTTTTGCTCCATGCAAATACTTCCCTTCCTTAATGATCCCACATGACTTGGAATGCGTGCAAGACTTTACCGGGAATATGGCAGCACTCAGGAAACAATGTATTATTGTTAATTATGTTGTGTGTACATAGACAGTGTAATTAACCTTATACTATAACATTTTTATAAAATGATACACCCTTCCTTTTTCATCAGTGCAAATAGAATTTTTGAAAGCCGTGGTTTTGTTTTGTTTTTGACCTTAGTAACTATGTAACATTTATTTATATACATTTCTTTGTTTCCTTTTTTTTCTTTTCTGAGAAAGTGACGGAATCCCTGAACTTCTTGTACAATATGAAATCGGATCCATTCATCTGACGGCAGCGGTAGTACATTCCTCAGCGTTGCTGATCTCGCTGGCAGTTTTATCTTCCTTCCCTCCTTCTAGTTAATTTCAGTACGAATTTATCTGTAACGTGTGTGTATAAATCAGAAGCGTGTTGTGTTTTCTTTCCTGTGTCTCTGTTTTCTATTCTGGGAGATACAGAGCTAGATGCTGCGTGAGTACTGTACCGGTTGGCGTAGCATAATTTGCTGGCTGTCCCACCTCTAGCCATCTCCATTGATGGCCATAAAACCACTGATGTCATCATCGATGGAGACCATCGATGGCCATCCCCAGTTTGGGCTAAAACTTTAAAGCGGCAAAAATGTTAAACGCAAAACACCTTGCATTTTACAATCAGTATTATTGACACTTTAAATTTCCAGGTCAAACCCGCAGCAAGCCACCATTGTTTTGTAAATCTAGCCAATGGTCTCGGCAACAGAATTGCAAACTGCATATCTGTATCTATTTCTAATTAATTTCCTTGCGGAGTCTCTGAGGATTTTATAATTAGTGAGGAGAATCAAAGACATAAATACAAATCAAAATAAACCATTACGAAACATTCTTTACTCTTTACTTTCATTTTCCCTCTGTGTCCTCAAAATTGAAAATGAGATGAATTATTCAAATCTATGGTCCTCATTCAGAGCCGTACGCTCTGAGCAGAGCGCACGCTCTGAATGAGGGCCGGGCTCCATTTTCATGGAGCGTCCTCCTGGACGCTCGTATAGCTGTGGGTCACCACCCACAGGCTATACGAGCGTGCTTTTTGATGGCCGCGATGGTCGAGACCATCGCGACCATCGAAATTGCGAGCCGGAGCCTGCAGTTGAGGTTTTCAACCGCAAGCTCCGGAGTGATTTTGGCTCTATCAGAGCCAAAATCACTCCCACTGACATCACTAGTGATGTCAGTGGGCCGGCTTCTGACGGGAGGCGTTCCCGTGTGGAACGCCCCCGTCAGGGAGGCACGCCCCCGGCACGCCCACCAAAGGGGGCGTGCTGTCAATCAACATTGACAGCACGCCCCCTTTGATCAGACACAACGAGCGAAGGAAAGTCCTTCGCTCGTCGCGTCTGGCACATGCGCACGACGGAGCTCCCTCCGTCGTGCGCATGCTCAGTGCATAACATCGACCCACTTGCGAGCGGACAGCCGCTCGCGAGTGGGTCTGAATCAGGCCCTATATTCCCTGTTTATACAGTACTTTAGGAAGTAGGAGAAATGTAGGTGACGAGTGCAACAATGTAACTACTAACATTAAGAAGCAACAAAGGGTCTCATTCAGAGGCGTTCGCAAAAAGCGAGCGCTCGCTCTGAATCAGGGCGGTTTTTCTTTTACCCGGCCACCTGGCCGCTCGCTAAGCTGTGGGTGACCACCCACAGCTTTTGCGAGTGGTCAGGTGATGGTCGCGATGGTCTCGACCATCGGGCTTTCGACGAGACCCTTGTGGTAGGGTCTCGTTCCCGCAAGCCCCAGTGAGCTTCCTGCTCTAATAGAGCAGGAGGCTCACTACTGACATCACGAGTGATGTCAGTAGGGCCGCCCACAAACGGCAGGCGTTCCTTCAGGAAAGCCTCCGTTTGTCCAGCCAACCCCCCCTCCCTGCCTACGAAAAAAGATTTGGGGCCGAAATTCACTACCGTATGCAAATGCGCGTTAGCATCCCAATGTGCCTGCGCGAACTAGCCATTGCAATCGGGACTGGGATCGCAATGACTACGCAGACCCATCGCAGAGTGATTGACAGGAAGTGCCTTTTGTGGGTGGGTGGTTGGGTAAACGCAGACGTGCCGATGCGTTTCAACGCTGTTGCAGGGGCATGCATAAATTATCCACTGCGATGCCGTACGCAGCCTGAGGCCTCATATCGTGTGTACTCCATGTTACCGATGGTTTTGCAGTCTTGCTAAATATTACGGATGTGTGGTAAGTAAAGTGGGCGTCCTTATGTTATGCTGCGAGGGTATAGCGATCGCAATGTATTAGCATACTATCGCAGTTGAACTGCGTGCGGAATCGCTGTTGCACTCGCCGTTGCGTACCGTAGTGAATCAGGCCCTTGTTCCTCTCTTGTAATGGGAAGAAACAGATTTGCTTTTGGGTGGCCCATTTATCAATAGTCACATACTGAATACGATCCGGGCGTGATATTAACGCTCATGGTCGCATTGCTGTATTGGATAATAGTGCTGGGATATAAGGGCCTGATTCAGAGCCGTTCGTAAGCGGCCGCTCGTTCTCTCCGAGCGATGTTCGCACAACTGCGCATGCGTATGGGTCATAATGCGCATGCGCCAACCAGTCATTGCGGTCGGAAATCGAGTGCTCGCAAAATAGCGAGTGCCTGCTAGTTTGAGTGACAGGATGAGGCGTTTGTGGGTGGTAACAGGGGAAGGTGCTTGAAAACGGGGAGTGGAGATCCGAACGCAGGCGTGCCAAACGGTCAAAACAGGCATTTTAAGGGTGTGCATAATTAACAAAGCAGCGTCATCGGCCACGTCACTTGGTTATCTCTTAGCCTGAACTGTTCGCATGATTGCGGTAGGAAAATCCAACCACAAGCACTGCGAGCAGATCAGACGCCTTTCGATGTACTCGATTAATCTAATAAATACCGGAGATGACGTAGGATGCGAGCGGCCAGGGGGCGTCTTTACAAAATAGCGAGTGCATGTTTCGTTCGCTCGCTCAGACATAGAGGCGTCAACAGACCGCAAAGAGCGAGCGCTCAATTTAAATAGCCGGCCCCTTTTTCTGAACGAGCGAGCGCAAATAGCGTCTGGCTCTGAATCAGGCCCTAATTCCATAAGGAGCCCGTCCCTGCGATGTCCTCGAACTGAAGTGGCCGCATCAGCGGTCTCTTCACTCCCCTCTCGGGATTCCTGCACATGCGATGTCTACTGTCCGTGTATGCGCAGCGGCCATTGCTGGAGAGGGCTTCTTAGGAACCCTCTCCCGGTAATCTTTGCAATGTGTAGCCCATAGGCTGCAGCAGCACAAACCCATCTTTATATGACATTAGCTGCGGGGGCCAAACACTGGAATGCTTTGCTTTGCATTCCGGAGCTTGGTAAATCCAACAGCATCGCATCCCTCACAGAACCCTACATACGGGGGCTGCGGCTGCTGTCGGAAAAGGAAGGACTGCAGCAGATATCGGAGATACCTGCTGCAGTCCTTCCATGGTGCATTTAGCAGATACTTAATATTTACAGATATCCCCCTGAAAAACTGGTCTTTTCGGGGAATATACATAAAATATTTAGGGGTCTATTTACTAGGCAGTGTTAGGAGACAGAGTGATAAGTGATAAGGTGCCAGCCAATCAGTTCCCAACTGTCATTTTTCAAACACAGCCTGCGAGATGACAATTGGGTGCTGATTGGTTGGCACCTTATCACTTTCTTATCACTTTTCACTCTGGGCCTGATACAGAGCCGCTCGCAAAAAAGCGAGCGCTCGCTCTGAATCAGGGCATGTGTTTTTTTGTTGTTGCGGCCTCTTGGTCGCTCGCATAGCTGTGGGTTACCACCCACAGCTTATGCGAGCGGCCATAATGATGGTCGCGATGGTCAAGACCATTGCGACCATCGGGCTTGCGATGAGACCCTTGCGGTAGGGTCTCGGTGCCGCAAGCCCCAGTCGACTTCCTGCACTATTAGAGCAGGAAGTCCACCTACTGACATCACTAGTGATGTCAGTAGGGCCGCCCATAAACGGAGGCGTTCCTGCAGGAACGCCTCCGTTTGCTCAGCCACCCCCCTGCCCACCTTCCAAACGGGGCAGCTGTCAATCAACATCGACAGCTGCCCCTTTTGGATGCGAGTGCCGGAGCGAGTGCTTTTTGCGCTCGCTCCAGGGCTCGCGCGTGTGCACTGGGCCACCTTCGACCCGCTTGCTAGCGCATAGCACTGCTTACTAACACTGCTTAGTAAATAGACCCCTTAATGATAAATGGGTTCCTGAAAGAAACACAGCACTGACAGCGACTAGATACGAGGAAGGAAAGCGGGGACATTGCAATATTGGTGTAATTGTCACGTTGTCTATGGTGTTTCTCATATAAAACTGGGGGGATTGGCGACAGTTATTTTTTTGTTTTATTACCAGTTATATGTATAGTGCATTCATAGGCCCTGACTCACTATGGATCGCTATTGCGATGACATCTGCAATTAGACATGCAGCTCCACTGTGAAAATATGCGAATGAATGCAATCGCAATGCCGTCGCACAGCCAGCATAGAGAGGCCCACTGCTGCCCTCTACCGCTATCTCACATCTGTAACACCTTGCAGTACTGCGTATACATCACTAACATCGAGAAACATCGAGCCCTCACAGAATTACAGCAGGTCTGTATGCATACGCAACAGTCGGTCGTCTGTGGATGCTTTAGCAGTTGCGATTTGTGATGAATCAGGCCCATATTCCACAATATTTCTAAAATATTTTAGTCATCCACATCATCCCCTGCCCAGTGAAGCTTACAGTCTATGGCCCTGATTCAGACCCACTCGCAAGTGGGCGTACGCACGTTCGCCGTACGTAAAAAAATATTTAAATTCAAGCACTCGCTCGTTTTTTCCTACGCAGCTAAAAATCCGCCCCAAACTCAGGCGACCCCTCCTCTGACTAACGAGCGTGCCAAATAGCGAGCGTACATCCCCGAAATGGCTTGAAGGGAACGCACGCACAAGTACAAACCGGAAGTGGGACTGTCAGATTCCGATTACCTGCTCGTTTTTTCGGCCTACCTCCCTCAATCGTATCATGCCAATCAATATATCAATTAGCTTAATTTTTTTTTTTTTTCAACACAATGCAATAAACTTTAATCTTGTCCGTGTTTGTATTTGCTCGCAGAATACGTACGGCTGAAACCTTCGCTTTTATTGTTCCAAAGACATGTTAGCCCCAATTAAACAATTGTTCTATTTGTTTGTCTCCCCACAATTTTTCTGTGGTTCATTTCTTTATTTAAATTAGCTTACGCATGTCACTGCATCAAGCCTATCATAACTCTCAAGAGATTTCTGGCCCTGTCGAACACATGACTCATACACTAACCAATAGAATTGCTCCTGTTAATTTCACAAATACATTAGCCAATCACATTTTTTTTGGGTGCTTTATTAAAAATATTTTGTCAAAAAAACACCATTGCCATCATGAGATCCGCCGCATTCACCAGGCGCGTACTGCTGGTGCTGACGGAGGTGATGGACAGGAGGATCACCAGTCAGCCTCCACCCATCTCCAATAGGCGCAAGCGTTCCGCATATGCGGAGGTACGTCGACGCCTGCGCTCCTTCGGCTCACGCCGACATATTGGCCAGCTGGAGCGCAGGTGGTCGGACCTGCACCGGCGGACGCCCCGCTTGCTGGCATGCTTTCGCATGCAGATTGCGGAAAGTAAGTGTTCTGGACTGTGGTTTTCAAGTTTTTCTTGTGGGCCCTAACTGCGTGTGCATGTTTTCATGTCTGTCCTATTGAGTCATTGTAGTCATATCTGCATGTGCATGTTTTCATGTCTGTCCTATTGAGTCATTGTAGTCATATCTGCATGTGCATGTTTTCATGTCTGTCCTATTGAGTCATTGTAGTCATATCTGCATGTGCATGTTTTCATGTCTGTCCTATTGAGTCATTGTAGTCATATCTGGATGTGCATGTTTTCATGTCTGTCCTATTTTTTTTTTTTTTTTTGGTTTCCTGTTGAAACTAACAACAATTTTTTGGTCATTTTTTAGGGGCACAGCAAACACTACGGCGGCATCGCCACACAAGACGCCGGTCCCGGCCCCTCTCTCCAACCCCCAATTCCTCTATTCCCCCCTCCTCCCCAGACCCTGTGGCCGATATTTCTGTACTACTTCCCCTCCAGCCCAATTCCCCCTCTCCTCCATCCGTCCCTCCTCCAAATACCCCCTCCCAGGATCAAGAAAACACCCTGCCCCTCGGGTTGGGGAATTTAGCCACCTCCGAGGTGGTCCAGGGAGTGGCTTCTGGCTCTCTCGTTTTGGAGAACGGTATGTTTTTAAAGTTTATTTTGGACACCACAAACTGTTTGTATGTAATCATGTGTCGTCCCCATTTTTTTTAACTTTTTTTCGCCTTAGGGTATTTTTGGGGGTTGTCTGTACCTGTTCCTGCTGATGTCACCATACACATATCACACCTGTGTGCCTTTTTTTAGGGCCCTTGTATTTTTGGCATACGACATTTTGGGGTTCTGGGTGTTATCCGTGTAATTTTTTTTTGGCCCACAAGCTTGTAAGTTTGTGTTTGCTTGTTTTTTGTTTTTTTACAATGTTGCTTCATTATCGATTTATTAATCCCCAAACTTTTGTCACCCACAGAGGAACAGAGGCGTCGGGAAGAGATTCTGAATTGTGTGGGCCGTATGCGGGAGCAGGTCACCGGGCTAATGCAGGGCCTTGAGCATCTGTTGGTCCTCCTTAGGAATTAGTTTTTTTTTTATTTTTTTTACAAATTGTTTCTTAATAAATCTGTTTAAAATCAAGCTCTATCTCATGCGTTTGGAGTAAATCCAAGATTCTTTACACTGACATAAGTAGACTCTTAAAGCAAGGTTTGCCCCAGAAACTCACTACAGATTGTGTGTTGTATTTCGAATGCAAACAGGCACAAGAAACACCTCCCAGTACCAATGTCATTTTCCTTTTTTGTGGTGGTCAACATGATAGTTTACACCATTTTTCAGGTTCCTATTTGGTGGCCAAACTGCTCAGGACAATCTTACGAAGGCAACTGATTGTACACGATTCCTTGTTGTGTTGGTTAGTACCCCGAAAACATATTACATTTTAGCTCCACTTGCTTCATTACTGGGTTACCCCTTAGGTAAAATTAACGTTTGGGAGTTTGTTTACACTTGCTTCTAACGTGCCCAAAAAGGAAACAAATTACACTCTCCAAATATTTATTCAAAACAGAAATCAAAATCCAAAGTGGTCACTCACAAACAAAACACACAGTGATAATCAGAAAAATTCCACATACCAAAAAAACTAAACAAACACACAACAAATCAAGAACTGGTTGACGAAGGTCCATGTCCACATGATTTCAAAACTATGGCGTTGCAATATTGGTGTCAGAATATATTCCCGAAGTTTCCACAGAAAGGTTTTGGAAGGGTAGCAGGAATTAGTCATCGTGGGAGTGCCAAAGATTATGCAAACAAACAGAAGATGGTGCAAGAATTAATATAAAAAAAGATGAACGTTAAAAAAACGGAACACATTGGGTATAACCACTGTTGTTTGATCAATAATTACCTAAAATATCGGGCCACCACATCATCGCGTATGGCCCCCCCACATACTGACATCCGACCAACCTCGGGGGGGCCATCCTCAGGTAAGGCATCCTCTGGCTGCATTGGAACACCACTCCTTATGGCGATGTTGTGAAATATCCCACACAGGACCACAATTTTCGAAACCATATCCGGCAAATACATGAGCTCGCCACCAGAGCGGTGGAGGCATCTGAATCGGCCTTTTAAAAGGCCGATACAGCGCTCCACCACTTGCCTGGTGGCTGTAAGTGCGGTATTAAACTCACTTTGTGGACCTGGTGTGGGAGCCAAGTAAGGAGTGAGCAGCCAGGGCATGCAAGGGTATCCACTGTCTCCTGTGAAAAAGAATAGACAACATCAGGATCACTGTGTATCAAGCTTAACATTGTTATGTACTAAAGGTCTCCACTTACCCAGAAGCCACGCATCACCAGCTTGTAGGTTGTTTAATTTGTGCCATATCCCTGATTGCCGGATGACGAAGGAGTCATGTGCACTTCCTGGTAATTTTGCATTCAGGGACAGGATCTGGAGGGAGGCATCACATACCACCATTACATTCAGGGAGTGATAGTGTTTCCTGTTTCGAAATATGGAATCCAGCCGTGCTGGAGGCTGAAGTGGTATGTGAGTACCATCCACAACCCCTATGATGTGTGGGAAGCCAGCTATTTGGTAAAAATTGGCCTTGGCCACACTAAGGGCACCCATATCCAAAGGCATTTGAATAAAATGATGGAGGTGCTTGAAAAGTGCCTCCATCACTGCCCTCAGGATCCGGGAAAAGGAGGATTGTGAGATGCCCGCCACTATTCCCACCGTTGTTTGAAACGATCCTGAGGCACAGAAATGTAACACCGCCATAAATTGCGTAAGTGGTGGTATTGCTGTAGGACTGTCAATTTGCCGCTCAAGATCACTCTCTATTAATGAGAGAGTGTCTATGATGATTTTGGGAGGAAGACGGTAGCGTCTTAAAACCTCATCATCGGGCATTCCAAAAAGGGTGAAACGTGTTCGAAATATCTGGGGCCTTGCACGCCTACGATGCCTATGCCTGGGACGAGATTGAGGTTGGTCGGCTTCCGGGAGCATGGCCAGAACAATCCGCCCTAGATCAACCTGAAATGGCAAGATTGGAATGTAAGGCTTTGGACCCACCCCAAAAGAAAATTCAAAACAACTTAGCTTGATGATACCATCCATTGCTGCTTACATGCCGGGGTATTGTCATGATACGTCCAAACTGAAATTAATCACAAAAATTATTTTACAAATTTCACTCTGTGCATTTTTGTTTCTAAATTTTGTGCTAGACCAAACTTAAAATATGCGAAACACACATTTGGCAACAGTGCAAAACGACATTTCACACAGTACATCAAAATGGGTTGAAATGTTTGCACAAAAAGCGAAAGGGCAACCTCAAAAATATAAAAATGATTAATAAGCATTTTAAAAAGCGCTAATTAGTTCGCAAATACAAGTCACAATAGTAAGTAGTAAAAATGCGCTAATTAGTTCGCAAATACAAGTCACAATAGTAAGTAGTAAAAATGCGCTAATTAGTTCGCAAATACAAGTCACAATAGTAAGTAGTAAAAATGCGCTAATTAGTTCGCAAATACAAGTCACAATAGTAAGTAGTAAAAATGCGCTAATTAGTTCGCAAATACAAGTCACAATAGTAAGTAGTAAAAATGCGCTAATTAGTTCGCAAATACAAGTCACAATAGTAAGTATTAAAAATGCGCTAATTAGTTCGCAAATACAAGTCACAATAGTAAGTAGTAAAAATGCGCTAATTAGTTCGCAAATACAAGTCACAATAGTAAGTAGTAAAAATGCGCTAATTAGTTCGCAAATACAAGTCACGATAGTAAGTAGTAAAAATGCGCTAATTAGTTCGCAAATACAAGTCACAATAGTAAGTATTAAAAATGCGCTAATTAGTTCGCAAATACAAGTCACAATAGTAAGTAGTAAAAATGCGCTAATTAGTTCGCAAATACAAGTCACAATAGTAAGTAGTAAAAATGCGCTAATTAGTTCGCAAATACAAGGTAAAAAATGGACTTACCAAGAGCAAATATATGAGTCCAAATCAAAAGGTCTTTGGGTCCGAAATTAATCAAAAGCTAAAATAGATGAAAATAGGGATCCAAAATTTAAAAAAACGAAGAAACACAATGAAACAACAATTGATCAAAAGTTAGACTTCACAAAACTTACCAAATCAAGAAACGAGGTCCAAAAAATAAAAACCAAAAAAGAGAACGGAAAATAAAAACGCAAATCTACCAAACAAAATAATCTCCAACCGCCAACTCCTTTATACGCAAACAATACACTCCAGCCAAGGTAACCTCCAACAATCCAAAAACGCCACCTCGACTCGAGACACACCAAGCCATAAATAGTGTTTCGTTTCCCGCACAAATTAAGGAGGGATCATAGGAACGCACAATCAATGATGCGGCCGCAAAATAAGGACGCATGCATAAATACGTCACGAAAACACATTAAAATTCTGGTGTATTTCTTGTTTGGACCTCAGACATGGCGACAGACCAGGGAAACAATGCCCAAGAGTCAGGCGGTAAGTCTTTCATGCATTTTGTATCAATGATTAATTTGAAACATAAGATTGGGCAAGTTGTGATTTTGTGAAATCTGAATATTTACACAAATAGGTGAGGAGGATGACATGGAAGAGGCTGCTGGGCCCAGTATTCCGGCCAAAGCTGCCAAAAAAAAAAGGCAGCCACATTTCACAAGAAAGGAGATGGAGGTTTTGATACAGAAGTGTGTGGACATCCTGCCACAGGCAGACAGGAATATGAGTCTAAGCCAGAAGGGGAGAATGTGGGAAGAGGTAGCCGTTGCTGTCAATAGGGTGGGTGATTATGTCCGTCTAGCCCGGGATGTCAAACGGCGGTAAGTAAACACTTGCCCCCCCTAAAAACAATTACCATTTTAAACAAAAGGATAATGGCTTCCATTTTTTCCCACAGATGGGGCGACTTCAAATATCGCCTAAAGCAAAAACTCGCGGACAGGGCTAGGCATGCAAGGGGGACAGGTGGGGGTCCCACCCCTGTGTCATTAGAGTTGACGGATTTAGAAGAGCTGGCACAGGGGTGTGTGCAGCCTGTGGAGGTGTTTGGCGTGTCCAACATGGATACGGACATGCCAGACTTTGCGGCTCCTCATGTTGTCCCAGGTAAATCTTTTGATGTCATCAACTCTGAAATGTTATTGTGCCAATATGTAGATTCTAATGTGAGGCTTTTCTCTTTTTTCCTAACAGAGACACAGGCGGATGAGTCTGCTCCAGAGGGGAGCCTTGGCCGCCGAATTTCTGCTGGCTCGGCAGGGGAGGAACCAGTACATCCGGCTGAGGACCCTGCAGAAGCCAGTCCAGGGCAATCCCCCTCGCAGGCAGTGTCCCTCCTCACAGAACTCAATTTCAAATCGGATTTCCATACGGAGATTCTGCAGAGGATGGACGCCAGTCTGGTACGGGTGGCTGAGGCCCTGGAGCAAAATGCTGCGGCCAACGTGACCATTGGTCAGGCCCTGGCGGAAAATACCAGGGCCAACATCCGCATCGCCAATGCCCTGGAGCAGCTCGTTCGCCAGCACATGGTGGAGCCGACCTCCCTTCCTGCCGGAACATCAGGATCCTCCACCTCTGGCACAACATCAGCCAATCCTCCAAATGTGCCTAGCCCTGTGCCTAGTCCAGAGGCCACAACATCTGCCTCTGGACAGGCCAGCCCGATGACATCCCGGACCCGGTCTGGCGCCCTCCCTCCCCCATCCAAACGGGTGAAAAAACGGTGACAGCAATGGTGACTTTTCCCACAATCCTTCTGTGCTTGGCTCATATTCCTTTCTGGTCAAAACTTCCCTCTCCTTTCTTGTGAAATGTTTTTAAATTTTGGATGTATGTTTATGTCAACAGTTATGTTGGGCCAATTTGTTTGATTTTGGGACATATCTTTGGCAAAAAAAGATGTCCCCAATATTTTAATTTTTTATTTTTTTGTTTGAGCAATAAATTGAAACAAAAAATCTGACATTGGATTGTGAAATTATTGTACAAATGGGTTACATTTAATCCTGGACCAAAAGGCAAAAACTGGCAAAAAACAAGAAAAATTAAAAAAAAAGAAATGGGCTCTTTAAGGAACGTTTAAAAAATCATATAACGAGGCAAATTCAAGAGGTAAAAATAAAATGGTGCGAAAATTAAAACATGATGACATTATTGTTACAATAGGCCCTAACCACCAAATTGAGGACAAAATAAACCCCCACAAATGTACGCAAATTGATTGTGTCATCCTGACATTAGCAGCTCTGAGTTCCACCTGCGTACGGTTTTGTGCTATCCCAAAAAACTGATTTCAAAACACATACCAAGCCGGTTTTCAATCCAACACTAATTGCTTTTCAGCCCTCCCGCGATTAATCGCAACAACATCGTGGAGTCCCGGGACGGAGGAGAAGGCCATCTCCAATGTGGTCGAGTAAGCCAGACCCTAAGCTGTGCGAGCATTTTGAAGGGAAAGAGGATCATCCAGTGACATATGAGTCGGTCCGAACACATTTTACGCTCGCATTTGCTAATGTATGTACGCCCCAAAAACGCCTCGCCACGCCTGCGTTTTTCCATCTCCACCCCCGTCAACACCCAAAAACGCCCTGTTCTGTCAATCACATTTGACATGTCACTTCCTGTACGGTATTTGACGAACGAGACCCAAAAAACTCGCAATCTGCCGTACGCACATGCGCAGTGTTACACCGACGCATGCGCGGTTATTCAACATCGGAACGCAACGAGCGTACTGCTGTTTGCGAGTGGCTCTGAATGAGGGCCTATAACCCCTATCAAATGGACAAACACACTTGGGAATATATGTACTAAAGGTCGATTTTAATCGATAAATTGATGAAAATCGATAAACATCGATGTTGTGTTACCTGAGCTAATTCAAACATTTACTAATACATTAAAAAAACAAATCAAAAACTGTATTTAAGTAAATGTGTATTAGTCCCAGAAATACAACATCGATGTTGATCGATTGTCATCAATTATAAATCGATGGAAATCGATCTTAGTAAATATACCCCTAGGATCAATTTATTTCTCAGAAGCCAATTAGCCTACTATTATGTTTTTGGAGTTTGGGAGGAAACTGTAGTACTCGGAGGAAACCCACAAACACGGAGAGAACATACAACCTGTGAGACCGTAATGCTAAACACTACGCCAACCGTGCTAGCCAGGGATAATGGAGAACAAATTCTAAATGTTTTTAGACCTAAAATGTTTTGAGATTGCAATTTAGTCATAATCTCAGTTTTTAGTTTCAAAATTGTATTTTCTAGCCTGCAGTGACTTCCTTGTCGTTCAATGGCACCCAGGGACCAGTATAAAGTTTCCAGTCACGTTCCTCCCTCTTTAACGCCCCCTTGAAGGCACGCAACTAGGCCACCTGGTGAATAATCAGGAGCCGCTGTGTTTAGAGTAATCTAGAATAAATAAGGCAGAATGAATAAATGGAGGTCACACATTAGATTATGCCAGCACAGCTATTATTTGCCTTTGTACGGAAATGTGATTTGATGTCATAACCTGTCAATGGTGCCGTTTTCTTCCCACCGCACAATTACGCCTAGAGTTCAACTTAATTTATTAATGGAATTTTGTTCATCAGTAATAGAATTCATTTAAAGAACATCTGAATCTCTGGAGCTCCAGTTGCGGCCGTAGAATAATCTAAAATCAGAGCAAATAGTGGTGTTTTAAATCCAAATGAGTCAGATGTGAGGAGGTAATTATACCCCGTCTTCCCCTCCCTTCCTCTGTCATCGATCTCCCTTTATACCCATTGCTCTGTCATGCTCCTCTCTCCCTCTATAAATACCAGGCGCAGCTCAGCCTGGGAGCAGGTCGCCAGCTAAATCGTTCTCCTTACTCCAGCGCAAGGTTAGAGCTGCAGGCTGAGCCATTTATATTACTCATGGCCAAGGACACTGAGACGCAGATTCAGGCTCATGCAATACATGTCAACCGCAGCCTCTGCATGCAGGACATGTCTGCGCTGACAATGGTGAAACACAGGGAACGTGTCACCGCTGCTCCTCTGCAAGAGTAACGGTTTGTACACACGATACGATTAAAATGCACAGTATGAACGATAACGATATCGATCATATCGTTATTGTTCATATCGTGCATTTTTCGGTGCCTCCAACTCACCAACGACCTGCAATGCGAGGGCACGCATGGACGATAAGGATATCGTCCATCGAACCGTGCATGCAGGCCAACCTGGACGATATCGACCAGGTTACTATAGGGACCCGCGTCGTTGGCCGTCGTTGGTGGGTAGGTGGTGTGCTGGATGATCGATTTCAATCACATTAACTTCATATGCCATGGGCGTGTATACAGTTCTGTCCATATATTTTGAGAGTAAAAAGTTTAAACCATTTCGGACTGGGGGCGATCTTGTTTCAATGTGGGAAATGTATGATGTGGTGAAAGGGGTCAACTGTGCAATTTGACACTTCTATTGAACATCCGTGTGTAATAAAGCAGTTACCGCATGCTTACCTACCCTCCCGGAATGGCCGGCAGACTCCCAAAAATCGGGTGGTGCTCCAAGCCACCTGGAAAGGCAGGCAAGTCCCCCAGCTGGCCGCCTTTCTTTTTGGTTTCCCTGCAGTGTGGGGGGGGGGAGTGGGGTGGGCAATGACGCGATTAGCGCTGAATCGCATCATCATGGCCACGCACCTCTGCATTATGTATTGGGGACGGGCCATGATGACGCAATAGCATGGTCATGCTCCCCGCTCCTCCCCCTAATGCCGGACAATGGGCCTGATTCAGACCCACTCGAGAGCGGCTGTCCACCCGCAAGTGGGTCGATGGTGTGCACTGCGCATGCACACGATGGAGGGAGCTCCGTCGTGCGCATGCGCGAGACGCGACGAGCGAAGGACTTTCCTTCGCTCGTTGTGTCTGATCAAAGGGGGCGTGCTGTCGATGTTGATTGACAGCACGCCCCCTTTGGTGGGCGTGCCGGGGGCGTGCCTCCCAGACGGGGCCGTTCCCAAGGGAACGCCTACCGTCAGAAGCCGGCCCACTGACATCACTAGTGATGTCAGTGGGAGTGATTTTGGCTCTGATAGAGCCAAAATCACTCCGGGCCTTGCGGTTGAGAAACTCAACCGCAGGCTCCGGCTCGCAGTGGCGATGGTCGCGATGGTCAAGACCATCGCGACCATCAACCTGCACGCTCGTATAGGCTGTGGGTGGTGACCCACAGCTATACGAGCGTCCAGGAGGACGCTCCATAATTATGGAGGTGGGCCCTGATTCAGAGCGAGCGCTCTGGTCAGAGCGTCCGGCTCTGAATCAGGGCCTATGTCCCCTGCCATTTCCCCGCCCCCCTGTTTTGCCAATCTGGCTTTCCCCTTCCAGCCAGAATGTTGGCAAGCATGAGTTAAGGTGCGTACACACTTACCAATTTTTTAAAAATGATTTGCCCAATTCAAACGGAAATGTCGGTAAGTATGATACAAACTGAGGTTCTCTTCTGTGGAGCCAAATAAAAATTACCTCTCAAATGGAATTCCGATATACAGTACACGCAGCAGTTGTTTTGCGATTACGTTCGCACAGAGGAACCACTGTCAGCGTTTGGGGATGGTTAGAAGAACGCAGGCCGACCATTTAAATGCCGTTACATGGACGTGCACAAATTAGTCATTATGATCTTCTGCGCAGCATGAGAGCTTCTCTGCGTGTCAGGAGAGCTGCCGAGTCTGCGGCTGGTCAGACTTGCCGTGAAGCATGGCTGAATGCGATGCGTCCATGGTACCGTTGTTTACGCTGTTGCACGTCGTCGGACAGATATGAGAAGGCAGCAGCGGACGCCCCTAGGCTCGGCTGTGCTTTGGAAGCCATTAGCCTATTTTAGCAACTGTGATCCGTGAGAGAATGCAGCTGCGATTGCATTAGTGCCCGTCTCTGAATCAGGCTCTTTAATCCTGGCTGAGTTGGATACCGGTGGGCCTGATTCAAAGTCGCACGCAGTGCCGATGTTTACGGAGTTTAGCGATAGTTTGCCACTGCGCAAAAATTCACGGTGCATGCATTACACGCAGTGTATGCACAAAGGAGCTGGTGTGGCTCAGGCGTTGGAAATTTACTGGAAATGCGCTGGGTGTTCCTGGGTGGCGATGGGGAGGTGGCTAAACAGATGCATGGAGATGGTCCATGTCGCGGGCGTGTGGGTGATGTGATTGCATTACACCGAGTGTATGCACAAAGGAGCTAGTACGGCTCAGGCGTCGGAAGTTTACTGGAAATGCGCTAGGTGTTCCTGGGCGGCGATGGGGAGGTGGCTAAACAGATGCATAGAGATGGTCCATGTCGCGGGCGTGTGGGTGAAGGGATTGCATACACAGATGCTCACTCGTTTACTGTAAAGGCCATACTTCCATGGTAAATCTGTTCCTGCCATAGGGCTGGTATAAGTTTCAAAGATGCTAGTGATTATGGCTTCTAGGGATGCACCAGGCGGTATGACCACGTCTATGGGCACAGGCAGTGGACATCTTAGTCCTTGCACATTCATACTCACAGATGTACACCAGAGAAGGACTTTGTAACAGCATAAATTTGCAGACTGTCGACTACCAATAGACATAGTCATAGCTGCAGCTACATCCACCTCTGAATCAGGCACACTATGTCTTGCGGACTGAAAGACACTTAGGACTATTAACAACATACTGTGGGCGGAATGCATGACGCATTGCATTCGGAATGGGATGAATCCCACCACACTTCGCATGCATGCCGCTGTTAGCAACGCACACTGCAAACATAACAAACACTGCACAGGACAGCTCTGTCAGTAAGAGCGGCCCTTTGCAATGGAGGGACTTCCGGGACTATGACCCAGAAGCCACTCTGGCGTCCTGCGCATGCGCAAAAGGACGCTCGCGGTGCGGTGGGTGCTGGGAGGGATCCGATTGTTTCCCTCTCACAGCACTCTCCTGATAGAAGCCATAGGCTTCTATAGGAATAGAACTATAAAGATATATTGTAGAGGGCGCTGTTATGCGTTGCCAAGCAGCTGCTGGGGGGGGGGGGGGAGGTAGTCAGCCTCCTAAACAACAATATAAACTATAAGATAGCAGCGCTAAGTAGATAGACTAAAAAACTATTTAATACAATTAACCATGAATATTAAACAAAAATATCAACTCAGTACTGAGAATAATGATAAATAATAAATCTACACATGAACATATAAAAATATGTAAAAATATGTCAAATGCATTCATAAGGCATAATCTTGAAAAACCCTGTAGGCACTACG